>VBSM01001082.1:2661969-2684607 GCA_008086735.1 Cheirogaleus medius
ATAAATAATCCAACACCATTTTCCAAACCCAAAGGACATGAGTTTCTACACAGAGATGGCCCATTGAGCTCCCAGTACAATGGGAGGACTTAAACCTGTGCCACAGGGCTCACCATCATGAATACTGGTGACAAAAGATGCTACAACTTTCTAAAGAAAAAAATTATCACATACAAAGGATTAGAAATATGAATGCTTTCAGACCAAAAGCAACAATGGAAGCTAGAAGATTATTAAGCAATGTATTCAAAATTCTGTAGGAAACTATGCTCAGCGTAGAATTCAATATCCTGCCCAAGGTTCAATCAATGTGAGGGTAGAGGAGAATGTTGTGATCTCAAAAATTGACTTCCTACACACTCTTTCTCAGGAAGCTAATGCAAGATGTGCTCCATAATGAGAGAGCGACTAAGAAAGAGGCAGACATAGGGTGACTCCACATCCAGCACAGAACAGAGGGAGGAAAATCCCTGGGAATGGTGAAAGAAGAGTCCAGAAAGGCAGCTGTGACCTAGTGATAGAGGAAAACTCAATCTGGATTGAGACAGGTCCAGGAGAGATTAATTCAAGAAGATGAAATTCATTCATGTTGTGTATGGTTCAGTATCTTTTCCTTTGGTAATATTTGTATTTTAAGGCATATCAGAAGAAACAAAACTAGCACAAAAAATTCACAACCTGATGTTGATCATTGCTTAGGATGAGGTTTAATTTTTTTTAGTTAGGCAAATTTTGGTTCAATATCTTAAGAGACAAATTAGAAAAGTGGCAGAGTATTTGGGGTTTAATCAGGTACATAGACAACCAAACAAGCAAACCGAAACGAGGCAATTATTAACTCTAGGGAGAAAAAACAAATTTGCAAGAAAGATAAGTAATCATAGTATACTAGCCCAGCTCAACTCCAAATAATGTGGAGTCAAGATATATTGGCCAAGTGCAGTAGCTCACGTCTGTAATCCTAGCACTCTGGGAGGCCGAAGCAGGCAGATCGCTCAAGGTCAGGAGTTCAAACCAGCCTGAGCAAGAACGAGACCCCGTCTCTACTAAAAATAGAAAGAAATTAATTGGCCAACTAAAAATATATAGAAAAAATTAGCCAGGCATGGTGGCACATGCCTGTAGTCCCAGCTACTCGGGAGGCTGAGGCAGAAGGATTGCTTGAGCCCAGGAGTGTGAGGTTACTGTGAGCTAGGCTGATGCCACGGCACTCTAGCCCCGGCAACAGAGTGAGACTCTGTCTAAAAAAAAAAAAAGATATAAATACTAAGCATCTACCAATATAAATAAATAGAGGGGAAATATAAACATAGCTTAATTCTCATTTTCTATATTTGGGAGTTAATAACATTCAAATTTTTTAAAATTAAGAAATAGCCTCTGCCTCAAGGGGGGAGATATACATAACCGTAATATTTGTACCCCCATAATATGCTGAAATAAAAAAAAAGAAAAAAAAAAGAAATAGCATTAGAAATATGGAGGTAAGTACCAGAAAATCAGATCAAAGACACCATTGAAAAGGTATAAGGACAAAACCACAGCCTGGGAGTTGTCATTTGCAGCAGGTATGAAAAGGAATGAGAAGCTACATTCACACACATAAGTAAATGAAGAGTTCCTACGAATATCACTCTTCGACCTTTTGGCTGAGATCAAGTGAAGTTTTCCTACAAATAAATTTGAATAAACTGACCCCAGTATAAAAATAGCCAAGGAATATGAATGGACACTTCGTGGGAGACGGATCCTGGGTGGCCCAGAGTGTTTGAAGAGAAACTCACTCTTGCTGCTAGTCAAGGAATGCAAATTAAAACTAGAATGAGATAATATTTTGTATCTACCATTTTGGCAGAAGTTAAGACACCTACCAGTACCAAGGCTTGGCGAGCGCATAGAGCAATGGGAACTCTCATTTGCTCTGGTGAGATTCTTACACACGCAAAAAAGAGAGTGGACTTGCATATTCACTACAGCACCACATGTAACAGCCAAATACTCGTGTGTGTGGGAAAGCTTACTGTGATGATGGTATTCATAGAATGGAATTCTGTGTAGCAGAATGATCTAATTCTGCATGCATCAACATGGATAAGCCCCAAACATAATCATAAATTTAAAATGCATGTAGTTTAAGGA
Source organism: Cheirogaleus medius (assembly GCA_008086735.1). Taxonomy (NCBI): domain Eukaryota; kingdom Metazoa; phylum Chordata; class Mammalia; order Primates; family Cheirogaleidae; genus Cheirogaleus; species Cheirogaleus medius. The sequence continues at coordinate 2,664,109 of VBSM01001082.1, forward strand.
TATGTTCGATGTAAAACCATGGATGTGAACCGTTTTAACTGAGCAAATCAGCAGTATTATGTACTGTATGTGAACACATACAGATAAAGTACAAGTGTAAAAATACGGACAGTGGAGGAATATGCTCATTTAAGAATAATAGTTACCTCTGTTCATACTTTTGTTGATTTGTAAAAACTTTTTACTTGAATTTCAGTTAACATGGTACCACGCGAGGGGAGGCTGGCTGTATGCAATTTGGGTAAAAACAAAACGTCTGTGCAATAGTGTGTTCTGTCATCTAGGAGCATCGCACAACTTTCTACTCATTCAGATCGTCTCTTGCTCATTATTAATCAACCTTTGGAATGGTTTTTCCATTGGATGGCATTGATATGTCCTGTGCTAATTACATTTTCATGACTTAAGAGTAGGGTTTTCTTTCTGTTAGCACCTACTGAAATTGAATTTTTGCTGTGTTTGAAGACATTCATTTGTTAGTGGATCAGTTTCACCTAGTTTTTCCAGTGCTCCCAGGGGACACAGAAGCACCTGGCTTTCTTAGGACCTGTGAATTTGGCATGTGTGAGTCTGTTTTGTCCACATCTCTCTCATGTGTCCCCACATGTCCCCTCTTGCCCCAGGAACACAGTGTGTACTCAGCACCATTTGGGAGAATGGATCATTTCAGAAATGAAAACAGCTGAGACAAGTTGGCCCATGGCACACCATGGAGATCAACCTGCTTATAAACACTGACTCGTGAAAGTTTACCCAGCATGGGGGGATGGCGCAGGTGAAATGTTGTCTTCAAGGGTATTCAGTGTGGCTTTTTCCCCCTTTGATTGCAGGAAGATGCTGAAACTCTGTGGAGAGACAGAGGACAAGCTGGCCCAGGAGCTGATACACTTCGAATTGCAAGTAGAGAGAGATGTGATTGAGCCCCTGTTTCTGCTGGCCGAGGTGAGCAGCAGGGGCGCGCCAGGCTGCCTGAGCAGGGAAGGGCAGAGCAGGAGCCCCCGCAGTCGAGCTACTTGCAGCCTTGTTATTGTTTCAGCTCCTCACCCTGCTCTCTGACATTGTGTTCACCCAACCACATGGTCAGGATTCCTGACTGTGGCAGCCCTTTCAGCTGTTAGCTGCTGCTCCCCGCCCACCCCACTGCTGACACCCCGTGGGTAGAGGTCCACAGCCGGTAGCTTACCTCCCTCCCCACCCAGAGTCCCGACTGCTGGCACCCCACCCTCCCCCATCTCAAGTCTAAAGGGACGACGTGCACAGCAGGGGTCTGGGGACCCAGGTCCAAAAGACTCTGTAAGACCCCCTACAATTTATGTCTACGTAGGTCCCTTCTCTTGGACTTTAAAGGTCACTAAATCAAACGACTTTATTAAAAAGCAACCTTAATGTCTATGTGACAGTTTTGCGAGCTTCAACCAAGTGACATTGTATCCAGGGAGACAGGAGATGGTTGGGGAGCTTTATCTGTCTTGAACCCTGGGCCCCTCCCAGTCGCCTTTAATTGCCCATACAGATTGAGCACCTGAAACCTGAAAATTCCGAATCCAAAATGCTCTTAAACCTGAAATGTTTTGAGCACTGAAATGACACCCAAAGGAAATGCTCATTGGAACATTTCAGACTTTGGATTTGGGATGCTCACCTATTAAATATAATGCAAATATTAACAAAATCTGAAAAAAAAATCTGTAGTCCCAAGCATATCAATAAGCGATACTCAATCAGTATAAAACCTAACCAGCACTATCGCCTAGAAGTCTGTATTAGTCAGGGCTCTCCAGAGAGACAGAAGCAATAGGCTACATGAGAGGGGAGTTATTAGGGGAGTTGGCTCACACGGTCACAAAGGTGGAAAGTCCTGCAATAGGCCGTCTGCAGGTTAGAGAGCCAGAGATATAGGTCATGCCTCAGTCTGGAAGCCTCAGAACCACAGCAGCCCCCCGTCCCAGGCTGAAAGCCAGAGGGCCCCCGGGAGACCACTGGTGCAAGGCTCAGAGTCCGCAAGCCGAAGAACCTGGAGTCTCATGTCCAAGGGCAGGAGGAGAAAAGGCTTCCCACTGCAGAAGGGAGAGGGCACAGAGAGCATCGCCCTTCTTCCACCCATTTGTCCCAGCCGGGACCCCAGTGGACTGGATGGTGCTCGCCCCGCTGAGGGCAGGTCCCCCTCCCTGTGTGCACTGACTCGCACATCAGTCTTCTCTGCAAACACCCTCACAGACGTGCCAGAAGTGCTGCTTCACCAGCTGTCCAGGCATCCCTCGGTCCAGTCAAGTCCACACCTAAAATTAACCATCACAGACTCCCTGCACTGAGGAGATGTTCTGTGTCCGCGTGGTTTGCCAGCCACTATTCTTACCTGCCTGTGGGGCACTTGAAATGTGGTTAGGGCAACTCAGGAACTCAAGTTTTTATTTAATTTAATTTTTGTTCATTTAAATTTAGAATCCCAGAGCTACATGTGGCTAGAGGCTACCACAGTATTAAACAGCGTTGCCCCAGACCCTGTCTGGCTTCCTCTCTGGGCCACCTCTGGCATCTTCACGTCCCCCTGCACTCTCTGGGACAGACATATGGGTAGATAATTACTTACCGGCCCAAAGGTACTCAATGAGAAAATGTAAGATGAGGGGCTTTGGCGTAGACCTGCTCTAGAAATCTTGGATCCTGTCTTGTGACAGGTCATCCTCTCGCCCAGAGCGTTCGCGAGAGGCTCCTCACAGGGGTAGCCGGGGCTCTGGCCAAAGCCCGAAGCAAGCCAGGGAGCAGGTCCCAGGTGGGTGTCGGCACTCGCTGGCCGCGGCTCCTTTGAGGTGACCGTGTGGCTCTCAGCTTTGCTTCAGGTCCCAGTGGTGACTCGGGTTGTCCAAGGACAGTTACATTTCCCCTTCCTATTCGAACTTGCTACACTCGGTCATGACTCATCCCTGCTTAGGAGGCTGGATGGAAAGCACTTTGTAGAACATCGGATTCTCCTTGTGTCTTCTCCTTGCATACAAACCACAGCCCGAGATGATTTTTAGTTCAATTTTCGGCCAATTTTCGTTTTTCATTCTCACATCCTGCCCTACTTTTGCTGGGCCCGGAACCAAAATCTTGCACTGGAATGTTCAGTGAAGTCATTTTTAGAATGAAAAATATAAAAAGAGCATCTACATGCAACCAAAATGGAAGAACGTGTAGCCGGGAAAAGCCAGGATGGCAATGTTTATTCATTATTGACTTTGGAAAAATCTTACTTTATTTTTATAAATATAAACATTGGCTTCCTTTGTTTTTATAAATATAAAAATCTGTGTCCTAGTCGCAGTCCTCATAGCATCTGTGTTCTTCTTCCTTCAGCCGTCCGTTTTGAGTTAGGTCTGTGTGTCAGACCTGAATGGCTCCCTTCATTTCTACCCACTTTTGTTCCTCTTGGGAGTAGAGATGTGATTGAGCCCCCACTTTTGCTAAGGTAAGGGCAGGCAAGTGGCCAGCCCACGCGAGCAGGGGCACAGGACCTCGGGAATGCTCTGGGGTGACGGGGGCCTGGCCTGTGTCCATCAGAGAGAGAACAGAGTTTAGCTCAGGAAAAGGCATCAAGAATTTCATTTGATGTCGGTCAAAGGGTACAAGGTCTCATTTATGCAAGATGAGTAAATTCTGGAGATCTGTTATACAGTGTGGTGTGACAATAGTTAAAAATGCTGTCTTGTATACTTGAAATTTGCAAAGAAGGTAGACCTTAAGTGCTCTCACTAACAAAAAGAAGAAAATAGAAACTATGGGAGGTGAGGGATGTGTTAATTAGCTTGATTGTAGTAATCATTTCACAATGCATACATATCAAAACACCAAGCTGTACACCTACAATAATATGTGATTCCTCTTTGTCTGTTATACATCCGTGAAGCATAGGAGAAAGAAAGTATTTCTTCTGAAAATAAGGGTTGGGAGACCTCTAGTGAATCTGTCCCGTGCCGGCCAGTGGTTCTTAAAGGACTGTTCTAAAGAATAGTTCTGAAAGAATTTATCTTGAGCTTCAGTTTGTGTCTCTCATCTCCTGTAACCACAGGTGGAAATCCCAAACATTCAAAAGCAGAGGAAACACTTAGCCAAGTTGGTGCTGGACATGGATTCTTCACGAACCAGGTAGAGTTCCTTTGCTTTCCTTTTTGCTTCTTTGAAGGAACAGTGATCATATTTGGGGGGAGGGAGTTTACATGTGGGTGAGTGTGTTTTCATTCTCCAAGTTTTTCTTAACACCTCTTGCGTGCCCGGCACTGGCAGTAATAGTAGCAAACCTGAGAGACCGGGTCCCTGTAGGCTGCAGTCAAGTTTTGGAGAGAGACACCAGGCAGGTGAAGAAATGAGATAATTTCAGACAGCCATGCCTCATATAAAGAAAACAACACAGGGTGATTTTGAAAGGGGATGATGGGGAAAGGGAGGAATGACATTAATGTGGTAAAGCAGAGAAGGCTTTTTTGAGGTGATCACTTGGTCTGAGACTTAAATGATAAGAAAGAGGCAGCCCTGCAAAGAGCTGGTGCAAACTGTCTACAGCAGAGGAAACAGCACGTGCAAAGGCCCTGAGGTGGGAATAAGTTTGGAACAATCAAGGTACAGAAAGAAGGCCAGCATGGCTGGGCTGGAAGGAGCAAAAAGGAGAGAAGTAGGAGGTGAGATCCAAGAGGTAGGAAGGCTGATACCTCCTGTCCATGAGAGGGGAGAATTTCTAATACCGGGGATGTGCTCACCTTTTCCTAAAGCTGATGCTGTAGATACCTCTTCCTGTAGCCTTTCTCTTCACTTGAGTCTCTCCAGAGGAAAGTAAGGTTCCTGCAGTGCTGCTCTGCCCCTGTCTCCCGGAGCCCACCAGAACATTCCTGTCGTAGCAGGAGAGTGCCAGAGGCCCCGAGATGGCATCGACTGTGGGTGCCACAAGTGGGGATCATGCGTACATGCCTGTTTTTTACAATGAGGGTGTGTGAGTTGAAAAAAAGCAGGTACATGAGTATTAATATGGAAGAACCTGTTTGGTTCTACTATAGGGTTTTTTGTAGGTCACTTTTGATCATCTCCACAGCTTGTTTTAATTTTCTTAAAATAAAGAAGAAACGGAACCAGGATAAGCTTGGGCAGAGAGATGTAGGATGGAGAATCTCGCCACAGGAGTCAGAAGATCAGATACCAAGACCAAGGTTCAGGTCAGCTATTTTCTAGAAGTGTGGCCTTGGTCAAGTCACTTAATCTCCCAGAGTGTCAGTTTCCTCACCTGTACAGGGGTGGCAGCAACATTGTGGGTTAACATTAAATTGATAATGTGTGTCACATGACTTCCCAAGTGCTTTACAAAAGGAAGCTGATACTGTAACTGGTTGCACTGGAATTCTGTGTCTAGAAGAATAAAAGATACAGGACAGTCTCCCAAAAACAGAAACAAAGCAGGTTAAATCAGCAAAGAAACCATCGTTTCCTTGGTTAACTTACTCTCTCTCAACCCTCAGTCTACCTGAATGATTTTTGCCATCTGTGTCTACACATCTTTTAAAAGAGTTGATTACTTTTTCGAAATAAATCTGTTTTAAAAAGAAATCTTATAGCACTCACATATGTTGGGAAGCAGTGCCTTTCACTACAAATATCAGGTAAGCATTAACGTAAACAGATGAAAGCAAAGCCAGTGTTATTAAATTTTTAGATCCTGTTTACCATGGATGGCTGTCATCCTGAAGCTTCTTTCCTTTTGTTAAAAAGGGAGAAGAGGAGGCATCAGAGAGGTGTTCAGATTATTCTGATGCAAATCCAAGGCTATCTCCTTAGTGTATTTGGAGGAATAAAGAGCAAAATGGATGGGAGTATTGATTTGCTGTTAGTTCTGTGACCTTGGACCACATAAAATAGTGTCCTGTAACATGAATGTTCAAGTCCCATATTTTGGTGATTGAAGAAGTGCTGACTGTCCCATTGTCAGGGTGAGGTGGGCACCACACTCCTGAGTTTATGGAGTGACTTCCTTCTGTCACTAAACCTTGGTCTTAGCTCGGAGGTCTTGTCTTTGCTGCTCCAAGGAAAGCCACCAGAAGAAGCCAACCTACCCCAACTTCCTGCCATTTCCTCTAACTCCTCACGGTTAATCAACATGAAGACTGCATCCCAAGATACACCAGTGAGAGTAAGACCAAACCTTGTGCCAGGTAGAGAGGATCGCTAACTGCTCTCCTGGGGGCAGTTGGTTTCTCGGTGAAGCCAGAGAAACTATTTCTAGTTCACCCCGTACTATTTCTCCACAAAGCCAGTTGCACACGTTAAGTTTTCTTCCTTGCTGCATCACACATCTGATTACCAAAGCTTTCTTTAGTCTATCCTTCAGGAAGTACATTCTGCAGAACTAAAACCGTGTATTCCACAGAGACACTATGCCTCTTAAGACAGGCAGGATATTTTCATATAATGTCAGCACATCTTAAACAATAGTTCCATGACTGGATCTTCGAATTCTACTACAGCTCCGGTAGGTACCATCAGATCCAACTAGTTTATTCAAGGTTTAATTAGGTCCCAATTAAATGTGTATGTTTGTCACATTCAAGTAAATCTGACTTGTCTCTTTCCAAAACCAATGAGATAGACTTTAATATCCTAAGAGAAAACTGATGCTTAGTAGACAAATAAAGAGGGAAGCTTTGGCCAGGTGTGGTAACTCACACCTGTAATCCTAGCACTTTGGGAGCCCGAGGTAGGAGGAGTTTGAGACCAGCCTGAGCAAGAGCGAGACCCCATCTCTACAAAAAATAGAAAAATTAGCTGGGCGTGGTGGTGCACTCCTATAGTCCCAGCTTCTTGGGAGGCTGAGGCAGGAGGATCACTTGAGCTCAGGAGTTTGAGGTTGCTGTGAGCTATAATGACACCATTGCACTGTAGCCCAGGTGACAGAGCAAGACCCTGTCCCCCCCCCCAATAAAAAGAGAAAAGACGGAAGCTTTATGCTGTATTAAAGATTGTAAATTGAATAGAATTGAATGTGAATGACACAAACATCTTTTCTGTGATATGCTTGGTTTGGCAGTGATTAAAGAAGAAGCCCCATCCTTCCCAAAGTCAGCCTCATCTTTTTCTGAACATATATCTCAAAGTTAACCCTTCTGAGTCCAGAACGCATTCCATTTCTGCTGAACAGCTGCTTCTGGGTCCTGTGGATTGAATTGTGCTGCCCCTGCATTCATATGTTGAAGCCCTAACTCTCACTGTGACACTTTCTAAAAATCGGGTCTTTAGGAGGTCATTCTGATTAAATGAGGTCATAGGAGTGGGCCCCTATTTCACTAGGATTGGTGACCTTATAGGAAAAGAGAGTGATCTCTCTCTCCCTCTCTCTGAACACACTCAGACAAAGCTGTGTAAGGACACAGATGGTAGCCGTCCGCGGGGTAGGAAAAGGATCGCACCAGAACAGAGGCCGCTGGCACTTTGATCTTGGATCCAGCCTCCAGAACTGTCAGGAGATAACCTTCTGTCGTCTGAGCCACCCAGTCTGTGATGCTCTGTTATGGTAGCTCAAGCAGACTAATACACCTACCTTCTTTGGAAGCGAATGAGCTAGTGTGAGACAGGAGAGTTCTGGAAGGAACCCAGGCAGCTTGTGGAGTTAAGGAGTGGGTAGCTAGAGGTGGAGCTCTGGAGCCACAGCACTGTTGAGAACCAGTGGGGCTGGCAGCAGAGTCTCCACGGCCATCAGGAGTCGTTCCTCATCTCTCACCTGCTTCTCCACCCATGCAGGTATCTTTCACTTAGACTCATTTTCTTCCTGGTCACTGATGTCCCTGGGGCACAGATCTCCCCACTATGATCTCTCTTCCTTTTTTTCCAATCTGGGGAAAATTCTGCATTGGGTGGGGGGAGGGCTCCATTTGTCTGCCTTTTGCTCTTGTGCCCCCTTCCTCGACCTGTTGATTGGCCAAGGTGATGAAGCACAGGCACAGGTGTGGCTTGCATCAGGGGCCCTCGCCTGGGCCACTCACTGCCAGGTCCCTTTGGACCACACGTCGGTGCAGGAACTCAGAAAGTAAAGGGTGCTAATGACAGGAAAGGAGAAGATGGGACAGATGAAACGGGGAATATCCCATGGAAGAAACTTCCCTGTTTGCTTTCCAAAATTCTTCTTCTAGACTTCCTGTTGTCCTGTACTGACCTTCATTTGCCTTCTTTACCCACTTCCTGTACCTGAAATTCCAAACCCTGGTTCCTCACGTTTCACTCTCATCTAGCCTTCGTTAAAGCTGGGGTCCTGTCTTCATCTCCCCCAGGTCAGGAGGTCACAGCCTTTCCCCAGAGAATGTGGGTGGCACATGTGCTACTTTAGTGGGAAGAAATTATCTTTCTGCTCTTCAATTTTCAAAGCTCAAATTCCTCTTGGACAATGCTGGTTCTCTGTTTCTTCTCTGACAAAACAGTCCAGCTCTTGAGTTTATTTGTAGAACAGATGTCTGAGAAGATCGCCATACCTTGCAATTCATGCTTCATGTCACTTTTCCCAACAGGTTACATACCTGTACAAAGTATTCTAAGTTTCCTTTGATATTTGGTTATTTGAGTTCAACAAAGGGAATATTTTGGCCGGGCACAGTGGCTCACACTTGTAATCCTAGCACTTTGGGAGGTGGGAGGATTGCTTGAGCCCAGGAGTTCAAGACAGCCTGAGCAAAAGCCAGACCCCATCTCTACAAAAAATAGAAAAATTAGCTGGGTGTGGTGACACGCACTTATAGTCCCAACTACGCGGGAGGCTGAGGCAAAAAGATTACTTGAGCCCAGGAGTTTGAGGTTGCAGTGAGCTAGGCTGACGCCACTGTACTAGCCTCAGAGACAGAGTGAGACCATGTCTCAAAAAAAGAGAGTATTTTGGGGCATTTTATCACTATTTTGTAATATCAGAATAGATTGTTTATATTAAATATATTGCAAATGAAATTTCCCATATTGACAGGAAAAGCATATGTTTTTAAAGTACCAGGATATTGACTAAGGGACAGAATTTGGAAAAATAGAGAGGGAAATAGGGAAGAAAAGAAGGAAAGAATGTGGGGAAATGTCCTAAGTTTAATGTACATATATTAAGTATAATTCTTTTTTTAAAAAATCTAATCCTGATTTACACAACCATAAAAATCTGCTTAATGTTTCTAGTCACTTTATATATATTTTTTAACACTTACATATTGAGTTATTTTTTCTTCTGGTAGCCTGAGTCAGATGATGGTTGTAACTTTATTTCATAATCTACCATAGAGGTATATGTATTGTCTGAGATATAAATTACAGCCATAGCATCTCATATTTTATTTGCCAGAAAACCCCACAACACTTTAATACTTTATTTGAAATGATTAAACTGGGGACTTATTAATCAAATATATCATTTGTGTAAGGCAATCCTTTATAAGAAAGAATTACCCAGGAATTCTCACTAATCCTTATCTGTCAATTTATTTCAACTTAGATTTTAAAACATCTTTCAGTAGAATATTTCCTTTCTCCCATCCAAATACTAACCAGGCCTGACCTTGCTTAGCTTCCACGATCAGACAAGATTGGGCGCGTTCAGGGTAGTATGGCCGTAGACAGAATATTTTCTTTCTAATTTGCCCTGAATTCTTATCTTGGAATCAGGAATTTTTCCTAGGACATGTGTTCATCTCTGGAGCTTCAAGCCAGCTTGGTGTTCCAAAACATTTTTTAAGTAGTTTTCCTATGGTTGCATTCTTTGAGTGACAGAGCATCCTTAATTTTCCTACTTTTTGCAAATAGCAAAGAGATCTTTAGTTTCCCTTTCTTGTATTATAGAGCTTTGCTCTCTTCTGTTTGTCCTGAAGATAACAAAAGAGAAAAGAAAAATAGAGAAAATACCTAACAATCATATTTCTGGCTCTAAGGATGAGGGTGACGTCACATTTCACGTTGGGCCTCTACTTTGGAGGCTGCAGACTGATGATCTGAGAGCCAGATAGAGTCCCAGAGCTGTCTTGTTTGGTCTGTACACTGTTGGCCTGAATGGTGTTTAAAAGAAATTAAATCAGAATCTGTTGCCACATTTCATCAGGAAAGTTCCTATGAAAATTTCCAGCATCTCTTGTCATTTGAAATATCTGGCAACCCAGGGTCCACCCTCCTACCTACCCTGGCCCCATGGGTCTGAGCTCCGGAGCAGCTGCCTCTCCTAGCCAGAGCGTGCCCCTCCACCCCCACCAGCCCCTCCCTCCTGACTTCCCAAGACTGAAGCCAGACTGGGCTGCTCTTTGCCATCCTCAGTATGCTGCTGTTTTTCTTAGAGCCAAGAAACAGTTTTATATTTCATGTCTCTGTTATAAGTAGGAAATAAAGGATGGGGTGGACTAGTTTTTAAGATAATAGCTCATCCAACTTAATGTTTCTTACTTGCTGGCTCCTATCACCTGCTCAATGGAAGAGGAACCCGCTTCCAAGTCCAAATTCAGCTACTACTGTCTAATGTGATTGGATCCTTCTTTCAGGGCCTGTTTTTGGTAATTCCCTGATGAGGACATAGCAACCAGAAATATTTGTACTTCCCGCTAAAGAGTTTTATGAGTGGCTTCCTCAGAAGGCTAGCACTCTCCCCACAAAGATAAATTTTTAAGAAAATATAAGTGAGGTATCTAAATGTTGATATGAAGTTGTTTTGTGCTTCCCAGTGGAGACTTTTGGTTTCATATTTGTTTGTAGTTCAACCTGCGTATCTTCTCGCTGAGCATACATTATTGGTTTCCACCAACGAGGCGACTATTTCCAAACTCAAATGCCCACAGGATAGGCAGGGAACTTAAAACAAATGACTGAGACTGTGCTTAAGAGGCAACAATACTCATTTTGGAATATATAATACATCATTATCAACTGTAGTCACCCTGATTAAATTTCAAATGTCTCACTGTAAAAAATGATGAGTAGGCGAGGTGATGGATATGTTAATCAGCTTGATTTAATCATTCCACATGGTCTATGCATATCAAGACATCACATCATGCCCCACAAATGTATATAATTATGATTTGTAGATTAAAAACATTAATGTTGTAAAAGAGACAGCAGTAGTGATTGCCATTTGGCTTTAGTGTTTGCAAGACAATAGGAAAAACAGTGGCAAAGTGGAGGGCCGGGCCCCCTTTCTCCCGGTCTAGTACTTGGTACGTTTCATCACCTCTCCTTTGCAGTGAGGGTGTGGAGTTCCCTGGGTAATATTTGTAGCCAGGTATTTTCTCAGCATTCCCACGATATCCCCAGGGCTCTACCTGTCTCACATCTCTCCTCTTTTTCTTCTATTTTTTATCAGGTGGCAGCAGACTTCCAAGTCTTCAGGTTTGTCCAGCAGCTTACAGCCTGCGGGTGCCAAAGCTGATGCCCTCAGGGAAGAAATGGAGGAGGCTGCCAACAGAGTGGAGATTTGCAGGGTACCCGCCCTCTTTGCTCCTCTCTACTGGGACAGGCTGGGGAGCCCTCAGGGATTTCCTTCTTGTTCACTGGAGTTCTCTTAAAACTCTATTAGTGAGTCTCTAGTCGAACTAAATGTCCCCACACTTGCCTGCCAACACCTTCAAGGAGTACAGGATGAAGCCAAAGAGTTGGGGTTTTGGTGATGACCTAGACAAGGAGGCAGTATTCGATTGTCATTGGTGTTCCTGCATGGTAGGCAGAGAGAAGCTGACCTTTGTATCTATGTGGAGCTTTTGTGAATTATCTGAGTCCCAAAGAATAAATTCTAGGCTACACAGGACACTTGATGATTTAGAGCATGGATGAGCCTGACTCACTGTTGATATTAAAATGTTTCTTTTCTGAAGTTTGCTTTTTGATATTTCCTGAGTCATGTTATCAGTCCTATGCCTCCCAGAAGACATTTATCTAGAAAGTTGAAATGCTAGCCATGGAAACAGTCATGGAAAAGAAAACCTCCCACTTGTTAAGAGACAGTGCATCATTCTAAAAACTGTGTCTCTGTACTTATGGAATGATGTCCTTTGTTATGCTCATTCAAATGTTTCCCATTTACTTTCCCGACAAACATTGTATGGGACTTAATTAGCAATATACCATTCATGATGCTCAGTGTGTATGTACATCTGTTTACATGCATATATGTCAGTTTGGGTTTCCAAGGAAACCAAAACTATATTTAAACCCAAGGAAGAAAAATATGTTTTTATAAGTATTCTGGAAACATATTGCTTTAATCACACAGAGTTTTTAAAGGAGAATGGCCACTGTACATGTGGACATCGCTGTTCCTCGTGGCTCTGTGGAGTCTTGTTGGCCTGTCCAATGGCTTATTCTTGTATAGCCGCCCTGTGCAAGAGGCTTTGACCTTGCAGTCAGGTGACATTCAGAATCAGGTAGAATTTCTCCCTGGAATTAGAAACATTGAAAGATTTTTAAAGGATTCATTGTCTCCCAGCCTGCAGTACTGGGGAACCAAGCAAAGCAAGACCAGCACCTCAGACCCAAGGTTCTTTGTGAGGAAAGCCGATTTGTCCTTTGAACGTCTGCGTAAATGGCAGATATCTGGCTGGTGTGCTATTCCTGAAGTGTAACTCTTCTCTCCTGCTGATTTGACATTTACTCTGTGTATTCTTTTACCATCTACCATAGATCTGTGTTCTTCAGCTAGGAGTCTTTTAAAAATTTCTTTTCCAGCAGACAGAGAGGGTGGTGTTAAGAGGGGGTGCTGAGTGTGAGTATCCAAATATATCAGGGTAAAAGTTCAATGGCTTTATACATTCTTATGTAGAGCCTTACAGTTGCTACTGTGCCAAAAATATATTCAATTCCTCTTCAAAGATTACAAAAGTAATATGTGTTCACCATAATCAGTTAAAAAATGCAAAAATATATCGAGAAAACACCGGTATTCTCCCACTTTTTGCCCAGCAGCCCCTCTGTTTCCAAACAAGATGGCTAATTCCTCCTCCCCACCGCTACTTATTAAGACTTTGTTGTGGGCTGGTGTGGTGGATTGCTCCTGAAATCCTAGCACTCTGGGAGGCCGAGGCAGGAGGATCACTTGAGCTCAGGAGTTTGAGACTGGCTTGAGCAAGAGTGAGACCACTGCTCTACCAAAAAGAAAGAAAAAAAACCCCAGCCAGGCCTTGCAACACATGCCTATAGTCCCAGCTACCTGGGAGGCTGAGGCAGAAGGATCGCTTGGACCCCAGGAGTTGGAGGTTACAGTCAGCTTCAGTGATGCCGCTGCACTCTACCCAGGGCGGCAGAGTGAGACTCTGTCTCCACAAAAACAAACAAGGCAACTGAACACCCCTCCTCACAACCCCCACCCCTTCATATTAAAAATAAAAGTTAAGTCCCTGCCCGCACAAAGAGACCACTGCGCTGGTGCTCTTGGGCTTGGACCCTAGCTAGCTAGATAATAAAACTCCTTTTGGTGATTACAAAAAAAAATAAATAAAAAATAAAAATAAAAGTTAAAATTAAAAAAAAAACACATTAAAGACTTTGTTGTGACAGTGTACTCCCTTACATGCCAAGCGGCCATAAAAATTATAAGGATATGGAAGCCAGTGTTAGGGCCTGTTTTATACCCTCCACACCTTTCTTCATGATCATGCAAATGTACTCATATATGGCATTTTCTTAGCTACTTGTGTTTGTTTTTAATAAAACAGTCACACTGTTTATATTAATCTGCCACTGTTCTCAATTAACACTACATTATGAACATCTGTTTACTTTAGGAGCTATAGATCTAACTTAGTCTTTTTTATAAAGCGCATAATATTCCATAGTAGGGATACACACACACACGTATATATACACACACACATATATATATATCATGATTTATTTAGTTATTTTCCTATTGAGGGATGTTCAAACTGATGTATTTTTGTTTTATTTTTTGCCACCCCCCCAAAATGATACAATAAACATCCTTAGATGTATTTACCCTATACCATGGTAAATTTTTTTCTACAGGATTGATTGCCAAAAATGATATTTTTAGGTCAAAGTCTATGCATACATTTTTAAATTTAATAGATATTGACAGTTTATTTTTCTGAAAAGGAAAGACAGTTCATGTTTCCACCAGCAATATATAAAATTGTACATTTTCCTTCATCTTTACCTGTAATGTATGCTGGTACTATTTTCAGTTTTTCCCAGGCTGGTAAGGGAAGAAAAGCTACCTCTGTGTTATTATAATCTTAATTTCCCTGAATATTAGTGATGATGAGTATAACTTAATGTATTCATTAGACATTCTTCATACATTTATATGCATTTTCAATTTGGTGAATTGCCTATTTGTATAGGCAGTTGGACCAATATTTCTATTGTTTTTTTAAATATTAATTTATAAAAGTTCTCTGTGTATTAGGGATATTAAACTTTTCTCTGTCTTTTGTGCTGCAGATGCTTTTTTGAGTCTGCCATTTGTCTTTTAACTTTGTTTATGTTGACATCTGCCATTAAAAACTTAACCATATACTTATATTTCCTTGCCGTGGAAAAAAGTCCCAGGTGGCCTATTGGGCATCTTCTACCCAAAAGTTAAACCATTTTCCTTCTTTAATTTTATTTCAATGTTTTAAGGCATTTATAGACCTATTTTATAAATTTTAATACACCTGACTTTAATTTTTATATGTGGTATGAGGTAGAGGGTTTCTTTCTTTTTTTCAGATTGGTAGTCAATTTTGCCAGCACCATTCGTTAAATAAGCCACCTCTCAATGAAGTGAAATCTTACTATCTATTAATAATTACTCAGATTTATTTCTTGACTCTGTGTTTTATTAATCTGTTTGCCTGTTCCTGAGACAGTAATATACACTTTCTATTCTAATGGATTCAAAATAAATATAATCTCTAATAAGATAACCTCCCCTCTTTTTGTAGTTATCCTGGCTAGTCTGTGACATCTGTTTTATTGCGTGAACTTTGAAATGATCATATCCAGTTAATAAAACCCCACATGGTGCTCTAGGTAGTCTTATTTGTGTGCTGAGGTGATCTTGAAAGTGTTCACTGCTGATTTTGTTAAAGTTCTCTTCTGACTCTTCTTCTCTCTCTACTTTGTTGGTTGCCAGCTGTTTTAAATATCCACTTTGGTCTTTCTACCTCCCCTTTCTGTGTTTCCTTAAATGGGTTGTTTTCCCTAATCTTTTCGTGGTTTTGTATATCCTCAGCAAGCAAGACACGTCTTTGGGTCTTCTACATTGTGGCAGACCAGAAAAGTGCAAGTTTGTGAGCTGAAAGTTAATGAAGTAGCAATCTGATTCCTCTTTGTTTAGGCACTGAGAGGACCAAGCAGAGCTCCCCAGATCTTTGGAGCCCAGAGAGCTTTAGCCCACCAGGGAAGGGTTGTAGGAGATGGAACTTGCTGAGATTTCGGGCAGACTTACAGGTGCAGCGTTGCCTGCCTGTGTTCTTTCAGGAGCCCATCCAAACCCTGCTGTGCTTCCTTATCTCAAAAAAAGGCAAGCCTCACTCTTCACAACTGGTACCTGCTTTCTCTTTTCTTCCTGAGATCCTCTATTCCTCAACCAATACATCCAAGGAAGTATAAGTAGTTGGTAATTTTTCAACAAGGGGAGAGAAAGTGAGGAAGGACCTGCGAACAATGAAGTAACAATAGAGAAGACAGTGACTGGAAACCCAATCCACTTGATGATGGCAGCGTTGTTTTGTGTTGTGCAGGAGACTGGGACTACAGTCTTGGAATTTTTCACTGGAAGGTGATTCTTTCACCTTTCCCACTTTTATCTCCCTATATCCCGGCACATACATTCTTATCCTGACTCCAGCCACATCACTGGTTTTCCCATTTAGCCTCATCTCCTCTCTCTCTCTCTCAACTTGTGTCTTTTCTCTTCTGTTTTATTCTTCTCCTGTGTATAATCTTTGCTCTTTGAAAATCAAGCTTGAATCTGGGAAAGATGACAACTGGAAGCAGATGTCTAGCCCATCTTTTCCTCCTCATAATCTGTTTTAAACATAGATTGTCAGATTAAAAGACAACATTGGATCTTGACCTACAACTCCTCTTATTACAGAATTAGTGTCATGTCATGGGAAGCAAGTAAAGGAGATCTTGGCAGAACCCATGAATACCCTGTAATCTGGAAGGCTGTGGAATGGTTGAGGAGCACTTACATTACTTGGAATTTCTTCTGCAAGGACAATCTAGCCCAGGAGATCTAAGGACAAGCACAGCCACATACAAAGGGAAGTCCCCTGGTGGCTGGGACCTTCCCTGGTGTGTTGGGCCACAGTACTACTAAGGAGGCTGGGCACAGCCATACCATTTACGAAAATAGAGGATAGAGCACATTATAAACAAAGATGCTCCCTGGCCCAATGGCTTTACCAAACTCAAATAATTTTAATTATTGTGATTTTTGAATTTGACTGTAGACATCCTCTGCAGCAGCAGCCTCAAAGGCTTCTAAGTCACTAAACATAGAACTTAAGTTCAGAGAGGATTGTGTTAGAATGGGAAGTAGGGGCAGGAATGAGATGCTCACCATTTTAAGGTTAAAAAATAGTCCTGAATAGGTTGTTTCTTTATGTTAGAAAAGAGTAACAAAGTACCCAAGAATTAAAACACTTTTGAAAAAGATTTACTGGTAGTAACAATAAATTTCAGGTAACATATCTTGGTTAGGTTCAAGGGAATGTGGACTTTAGATACCAATAGATAAAGATTAGATAAAATCACCAAGTAACATGGAAAGGGAATTGAATGAGATTAGGAAATATTTTTTTTACATAGAAAGGAATGTAGGCATGGAATTGCTCTCGGTAAAGAACAGAATTGACACTGTAAAAAATTGAGCCAATGTTGTAGAGGAAACTTGAAAATTCTAGAATGTTAAGGCAGGAGTCAAAAGGAACAAAAACAATGAGAGAAAAGATGGTAGATGTTGAAGATAAAAAATGGAAAGCCAATGTACAGATAATAGGAGATTTGGAACAACAAAACAAATCGGAAGAGCATAGAAAAATAAAATTGGTCTGCATCAAAGATGTCTATCTTAAATCTGAGATTCTGAAAAACACACATTTTATGCTTTCTTTTTTTTACTTTTGAAATGACCTTTTAAACTTTTTTAAATTAATAAACTTTATTTTTTAGAGCCCTTATAATTTCACAGTAAAATTGAGTGGAGAGTTATAAAGGGAGTTCCCATATATCTCCTGCCCCGACACATGTGCACAGCCTCCCCCAGTAGCAACATCCCACAGCACAGTGGTACAGAGTTTGTTATAATTGATGAAATTATATTGACACATTATCACCCAAAGTCCATAGATTACTTTAGAGTTCACTCTTGGTGTTGTACGTTCTGGGGGTCTGACAATTATGTACTGACATAGCTACCATTATAGTATCATAAAGAGTAGTTTTACTGCCCTAAAAGTCCTCTGTCCTCCACCTATTCATTCCTCCCTCCCCCCAAGCCTTGGCAACCACTGATCTTTTTACTGTTGTACAGTATGTAGCCTTTTCAGATTGGCTTCTTTCACTTACTAATATGCATTTAAGTTTCCTTCAAGTTTTTTTCATGGCTTAAAAACTTATTTTTTTAGCACTGAATAATATGCCATTGTCTGGATATACCATAGTTTGTCCATTCACCTACTGAAGGACATCTTTGTTGCTGCTGAGTTTGGGCAATTATGAACAAAGAGGCTATAGACATCCATGTGCAAGCTTTTGCGTGGACATAAGTTTTCCATTTATTTGGGCAAATACCAAGGCACATAATTGCTAGACTGTATGGTGAGAGTGTGTTTAGTTTTATAAGAAACTGCCATAGTGGCTACACTATCTTGCATTCCGCCAGCAACGAACAAGTGTTCCTGTTGCTTCACATCTAGCTGGCATTTGGTGTTGTCAGTCTGATTTTGGTCATTCCAATTAAGGTTCTGATCCTTGTTCAGTATCTTTAATCTGTGTTTTCTGCCTTTTAATATGCCTTGTAATTTTTGTGTTGAAAGTTGGATGTGATGTACCGAGTAAAAGAAACAGCGGTCATGGATCTTTAGAGATACAGTCATGAGGTGGGCGGAAAGGGGAAGTGTTCTACAGTCCTACGATTAGGTCTCATTCTTTTGGTGAGCCTGTGTCCCTGGGCTGTAAATTTCACCAGGGCTTCTAGGATTTTTATTATTTCTTTCTTAGGTGGGACAGAATGGCTAGAGAAGGCTGGAATTGAGTATTTCCCTTCTCTCAGGCTGATTAGGTAATGAAAACAGCCCAGTGGTCTAGACTTTGGTAAACTGTTGAGAAGAATAGACTGTTCTATCATATTTCAAAATAGTTACTTCCCCCCCCCCCACCAACCCACCCACCACCACCACTCCCCAGCCCGCCTGCTGGAAGCAGGAGAGGATTTTTCTCTGAAATTCACTGTGAGAACCTGGTAGAGCTCTTGAAGGTAAAAGTGCCTCCCCCCCTACCCCCACTCCCATGACTGCGTCCTCCTGGAGTTTTTTGTTTTTTTTAGAGACTGAATCTCGCTCTGTTCTCCTGGGTAGAACTGCAGTGGCATCATCATAGCTCCCTGCGATCCTCCTGCCTCAACCTCCCAGAGTGCTTGGATTACAGGCATGAGCCACCACGCCCCGGTCCCCTCTGGAGTATTTAACTTTCAGACTTGCCCACACTGAGCCCCCAGCAGTTCCTCAGTTGCAGTGTAGGTTGTCCCACCCCAGTACTAGTTTCTGCTGCAGTGAGTTGTGATTCTCTGTACCTACCTGTCTCCAGTTTTGGGGGCAGCACCACTTTGCTCTGTGACATCACTTCTCTGACAGATCTAAGGAGAGTTGTTGATTGTTTAGTTTGTCAGCTTTTTGCTTGTTGTTAGGACAGACTTCTAAGCTCCTTACGTGCTGGACTGGAAACCAGAAGTCAATAATAAATATTAAAGTTTTACTTTTTACCAAGAAAAATTATTTAAGAGACCAATATTTATAAATATCTTGGGGATTTTTTAAACAATAGAATATTTAAAATCCTACTGTAAGATTATGAAATATAGGATAATTATAAAATATTGCTCAGGAAATCAAAGACAACTTTATAAAATGGAAAGATGTTCCTATAAATAAATATTATTAACACTTGGATTTTCCAGAATTAATTTGATTAGTACTGTGGTAAGTAGATATAATTGTAATAAATTTTTCAAAGGGTGATAAAAGATTTCTAAAGTTAATGTGGAAGAATTATTGGAGCTTTGAATTACTGTCTCTTAAAATATATTATAGAGTGATGGAATGGAATTAAAATTTAAGTACTACTTCAAAAATATAGATCAGTAAGGGAAAAAAAGACATTCCAGCCTGATGAAAATTCAAGTATATGAGATGTTTCATCTGGTAAATATGATATTTCCAATCCATAGGGACAATCTATTCTATTCATGAATAATTTTGGGACATTTTGTTAGTTCTTTGAAAAAGTTTTTTCTGAGTTAGTATCTGAGATGAGTACCAAAATAAATTCCAAATTTATTAAACATTTCGAAGTTATATTCTTTATTGAACATATAAATGGACATTTATATTGTTGGTTGATGAGCCCTAAGCATATTATCAAAGGAGAAAACCATAAAGGGAAAAATTTAGTAAATACTACATGGAAAAACTATAAAAAAGTACAGTGACTCTTCCCCCCAAAAATGTTGTAGTGCTCCAAATGACAAATTGGGGGAAAGTGTTCACAGTGTTTCATAAAGCCAATGGTCTCATCAATCTAAATAACTCTTAAAAATCTTATGAATAAGAAGTAAGCCAGGCGTGGTGGCTCACACCTATAATCCCAGCATTTTGGGAGGCTGAGGCAGGTGCGTTGCTTAAGGCCAAGAGTTCAAGAGTAGGCTGGACAGCATAATGAGACCCATCTCTACAAAAATAAAAGAAATAGCCAAGCCTGGTGGTACATACCAGCTACTCAGGAGGCTGAGGCAGGAGGTTTGCTTGAGCCCAGGAGTTTGAGGTTGCAGTGAGCTATGATGACGCCACTGCACTCTAGCCCAGGCAATAGAACGAGACTCTCTCTCAAAAAACAAAAAAATGTAGATGAGAACTCTCACAGGAAAATGGGTACTCAGTGTTGACAAGGAATTGACAACGGACAATAAATGTAATTGACAGACCCCTTGTGTCCCAATTCATTATTATCTTTTTAATATTTTAACTTTTAACTGTAGAGAATTATATAATTAGAATTCATTTAAATACAGAATTTATCATCAGTAGGATGACTAAACTGGACCAAATAATCCAGAGATGGGTGCAAACCTGTATAAACAGATGTCTATTCAGCTGTTACTATAATATGAAAAATTAGAACCATAATATCCAACAATAGAAACACAGTTCATACATATAATAAAATGTCATGTGACCATTAGAAAGCATGTGTATCTGGGGGTAAATGAGCCACAAAGAAATCTGGTCCCATTTTCTTTTTTTTTTTTTTTTT
>VBSM01001082.1:2696647-2731782 GCA_008086735.1 Cheirogaleus medius
CGCCTCGGCCTCCCAGAGTGCTAGGATTACAGGCGTGAGCCACCGAGACCGGCCCAGATTCTCTTTTAAACTGCTCACACCACCAGCTCTGTGAGGGAAGTCTTGATATTAGCTCCAATGTATAGATGAGGAAAAATGAGGTTCATAGAGGTTAGATATTGTAATCGGCACAAGATCACCGTTAGGGTGCAGCTGGATCTTTGCAACTTCTGCACAAAACCCACCTTAGCCAGCCTTCAGTCAGATTACAACTACTTAACAAATAGGATCGGTTTCCTGTCTGTTTCCAAGTGGAACATTGGTTTTCACTCTAGTTTCCCAGTTAAATTTCCTTTTGGAGATGCCTACTTCTTTCTCGGGGTTGAACTGAAGGGAGAGGGAGTTGCTCTCAAGGAGGACCTCAGGGTCCTCAGCCGCGGGTGATGGTCCCTGTGCTGGCTGTGGGTCCGAGGTCAAGGGGTCAGAGCTGGGGCCTCACCCTGTTAGCGTTTACCATCCAGTTTTTCTAAAGGAAAGGCGTGAGGCTTTCCTAACCATGTAGGCCTTGGTGGAGATTTGTATAAAAATGTAGTCCTATGAATAATTTTTTTAAAAAATTCCAAAAGGGCTTGTAAATAAAGATAACTTTAGAGCGACTCTTTTTGTCAAGTGAAGAATCCTTTGGTTAGTGGAAATGGTCCGTTCCCTGAGTTATGTCCTGAAAGGTCAGATTTCCTAATGTCTATATTGAGTTCAGGTAATTTACTTATTCAGAAGGTGTGTATTGAGCCTCTACTACGTGCCAGCTGCCAAGGAGCTGAAATGCAGTAAGTGACATCCGTCGGACTGGCCTGCGGCCTGTGCCCCCAGATGTGAGGTCAGGACGGAGCTCCCTGACTGTGTTCCTCGTCCTCCTGACAGCCCAGAGCCCACATACCAGAGCCTCTGCCCTCTGCCCCCACCTGCTGCTCGGCACATGTTCACTTGGGAAATATGTGTGCAGAGGAAGTTTTATTGCAATAGCATAGGACAGGTCAGAAAGAGAGCACAGAGGGGGAATAATAATAACCAGTTTTCTAAATAATCACATGTTGATATGGTCAGTTATGAGCCAGCAAGTTGGCTCCTTGTTAAATATTATGATGACTGATTAATATGATTGCCAGTGAGACTTCATTGATTCATGCTCAACCAATGGCTTTTCCTATCAATTTCCCAGTATCCAGGAGCAAGATAAGAAGCTTCAGGCTCTATGGAACGCTTGTGAAAAATTGCCTAAGGCCAATCACAACAACATCCGGTAAGTGGATAGTGGACACACATGGCTTGGGCTTATGTAACCTCCAGACACAGTTTCCCTCATGGTAAGTAACATGCGTGGCACTTTATGGTGCCCAAGGTGTTGTTAACACGCATGGTCTCTTTTAAACCACAAACTGCCCTGTGAGATAAGGCAGGGGTAATTATTAGCATTTTGCAGATACGGAAACAGACCTAAAGAAGCTCTTTGACTTTGGAGGCCACTAGCCATTGGCTAATTCAGTTAAGTTCTTTGATTTGTAAGGAACAAAAATCAAGCCAAGCGATCTTAACATGTTGGGCATTTATGGTAGACAGGTGTCTGTGGACACGAGGGAGAAGCTGAACCTGACCCTGCGGGAGCTGGAGGAGCCGGAGGTGTCCCTGAGGGAGTCCGCAGGAAGGAGAGGCGAGGGAGAATGTTCTCCGGTGCTCTGCACGCACGAGCCCCAGATGCGTTCCACGCGTCTGCCTTTCACTTTTCCTGCTACCAGCCGAGATTTTACCTCCCGCCGCGCTGCAGGTCTTCCCCTACGCCTGGCTCCTGCTGTTTCACACTCTGCTGCCTCGTCACTCTGTCTCACCGCCAGCGCCCCCCCTGGCCCTGCCGCTTTCCTCCCTGCCTCTTAGTATGTAGGGTTTCAGCGTCAGCACCTGCCGCCATCTGCCTGATTATTTGTTTTCCTGTTAAAAATCTCAAGAGCGACAGAGTGGTAGTTCCTCAAAAAGTGAAACCTGTCGTTCACATATGATCCAGCAATCCCATTTCTGGGCATGTGCCCAAAGAACTGAAAGCTCGGGCTTGATATCTGCACACCTGTGTTCGTAGCAGCATTATTCACTGTAGCCAAAAGGTGGAAACCCGGATGTCCGTGGACAGATAAATGGGTGAACAGAATGTGGTGTATTCGCACAATGGGATACGAAATGCCAATTCTTGCCACGGCGTGGATGTGGATGAACCTTGAGGGCATGGTGCTATGTGAAAGAAGCCAGACACACAAGGACTAGTACCGTAGGATTCCACTTACACAAAGGGCCTAGAGTAGTCAGACTCAGAGAAAATCGGATGGTCGGGGCCAGGGAAAGGGAATGGGGAGGCTGTTTAATGAGGACAGAATTCAGTTGGGAAAGATGGAAACATTCTGGAGAGATGGATGGTGGTGGTGATTTTATAACAGTGTAAATGTACTTAATGCCATGGACTTGTACACCTGAAAATGGTTAAAATAGTAAACTTTGTGTATATTTCATTGCAATTTTAAACAAAATCCCAAGAGTGAGAATCGGGTCAGTACAGCTCATGGCGTATCGCTGGCACCATCCCAAGGCCACTGGCCAGCCGGAGGATTGACTGTTCTCAGCATAGGTCCCCGCGTCCTGGTCGCATCCTGTGTGGCCTCCTGGGGGCTGAGGCATGGTCAGGAGAGGCTGTGGGTGGAGTTGTCATAGTGACAGCTTAGTGACTACACGGTAGGGCCCTGAGTCAGCTGCGCCGTCTACAGGGCTGACGGAAGGTGAACACCCCTCGCCGCCCCTGGGGGAGGCACACATCACTGTGAGCTAAGCACATGGGGTTAGGGCCACAGCCTTTTGTAACAGAGTCCAGGAGGAAACATGTGCCCCTGGGGTGGTCCTGGGGCTTCTTGTCAGGCCTGGCAGGTTTTCAGTGTGTTTTGCCAGAGCTACTTTTTGTGCTTAATTCGTGCATAGCTTCTTTATTGGCTGTCTTTTTAAAAATAATTTTATTGAGCTGTGATTCACATACCATTGTACCTTTTTAAAGTATAAATTTTAGTGTTTTTTTAATGCATTCACAGAGTTGTGCAACTATCACTACTCTCTAATTTTAGAGCATTTTCATCACCCCAAAGAGAAGCCCTGTTCCCATTAGCAGTCACTCACCATTTCCCCCAATCCTACCCCTAGCAACCACTAATTCACTTTCTGGCTCTATACTTTTGCCCATTCTAGACATTTCAATAAATGAAATAATACAATATGTGGTCTTTTGTGTCTGACTTCTTTCATTTAGCATAATGTTTTCAAGGGTCATCTGTGCTGCAGGCTGTGTCAATATTCCTTTTTATGGCTGAATAGGGTTACACTGTGTGGGTATCCCACACTTTATCTGTTCATCTCTTAATGAGTATTGGGGTGGTTTCCAGTTTTTGGCTGTTGTGAATAATGCTGCTGTGAACAATTTGCGTTCAGGTTTGTGTGTGGACGTATTTCTCTTGGGTACGTTTGTAGGAGTGAGATTGCTGGATCATACACTAAGACTACATTTGACTTTTTCTTCATTGGATCTTTCCAGAAAGCCCAACTGAGGGTAATTCCAGGGAACACCACCCCTAGCATGTCCCTGCCAGTGACGCCTCGACACTTTATCACTTCTGCACACAGGCAGGGTAGCAGGTCATGGTCATTCCATACTGAGTCAAAAGGAAAGACAGGGACGGTGTGACCCGTGTTAGTTGAAGCAGTTATTGACATCTAACCAAGTAAGGTCTGAGTCCATCTGTTTTTGGAAAGAGAATACAGAATTCCCATTTCCTGCTGCGTGATGTATTTTTATTACATTGCAGGTCATACGAGTCTTGTCCGTAAGATGTGTGACAGGAGAGAAATTTCTACCCAGTCCTGGGTGCACATGGCTTGTGCCAAGCCCTGGTTAAACCTGGCCCTTCTGGTTTCTTTTCAGATACTTGATCAAATTTTTATCCAAGCTGTCAGAATATCAAGATGTAAACAAGATGACTCCCAGTAACATGGCAATTGTTTTAGGACCCAACCTCCTGTGGCCACAAGCAGAAGGGTGAGTTCAGGGCAGGGAGGCTGTGTGGGTGATGCAGGTGGCTGCAGGGCCTGGGCGGGGCCCCAGGTAACTGCCAGCCTAGCCTGTTTCCCATGCCCTGTTTCTCTCAGGACCTACTCTTTTTTTAGGCTGGGGAGGAGGGATAGAGTTCTGTAGATCTTTTTTTTTTGGTTGATGGTCTCAGAGCTACAGGTCTGCAGTGAGGGCCTTCTCTGAGCTAATGTAAGTCACCATCAGGAAGCCAGGAAGAGGGGAAGGGGCATGAGGCACAGGCAAGGCAAGCTCTTTCAGGCCCCCTGGACACTCTGTCATCCCAGCGGCAGGATTCAGAGGGATAGAAGACCGTCTCCAGGGACAGAGGATGACCTGGCAGCGGTGAGAATGAAGCCATGTTGAAAATGCCTTCAGGGACATTGCTTATGTGCCCCCGGGGTTGTCCCCATTCCGTAGATGGGGAAAGAGAAGTTCAGAAAGATGAAGTGTGAAGTGTCCTTTTCAAACCTCAGTCTGCAGAGCTCCAGTCTAGGGCCCTTCCCAGGCCTGTGGCCAGAGGACCGGACCTCTCCTGCTGCCTTGGTGGTAACCCCACCCGTCCTCACTCTGTGCTTACAGGAACATCACGGAGATGATGACCACGGTATCCCTGCAGATTGTCGGGATCATCGAACCCATCATCCAGCACGCGGACTGGTTCTTCCCCGGGGGTACGTGGTGGCATCGGGGTGGGGGCAAGAGGCAGGGAGCAGGAAGATCACTGTGAGTTCTGAGCTTTTGAGACCAAGTGCCATTGCCCACAGGCTTTTGTTTGTTTGTTTGAGACTGTGTCTTGCTCTGTTGCTCAGGCTGGAGTGCAGTGGCTTCATCGTAGCTCACTATAACCTCAAACTCCTGGGCTCAAGTGATCCTCTTGCCTCAGCCTCCCAAAGTTCGAGGATTACAGGCCTCAACCACCTCGACCGCCCTGTTTGTTTTGTTTTTAATCCTCCTGCACACACATACACACACACACCCCAGGTATCAGGGTAGAGTCGTGGCAGCCTCCTACTCTCTAATCCCTGTTTCAAGGGAAGCTCTGGCCTGAAGGTGTCCACTGTCGGTATTGACCATGTCTGTGGACTCTCCTGGTCTAACATCTACACCACGATTTCTTCAAATCTACGAATCATAGAATGCTGGTACGGGAAGGACAGAGAGGTCCTCTCTCTGCTCCAAACCCTTCACTTTATAGATGCATCAAGCGCCTGAGGCCTGAGGTGGATGGGGACTTTCATTCAGGGCTTATGATCACCTGGGTGCCCTACGCTCTCCTTTTGCTACCCTAAGTTGTGCCCTTGGAGTTGCCCCTCAGCATGTCAAAGGCTCAAAGGCAACGAGGCTCTTTTTCATACCTGCTTCGAAGTCGGGCTCTCAAGGCAAATCCCCCCCTAAGCAGAAGATTCAGAGATGTTCTGAGCCCTGGAAGCCCCATTCCCTAAGCAGATGACTTTCAAGGGTGACAGCTTTGAAGAGACAGCAGTAGCTACACTAAATTCGGTATTTGCTTTAAAAAAAAAAGAAAAGAAAAGAAATTGGCACTGTACCTTACGTTTCGCAGATATTAAGGGAATGCTGTTGGCTGTGTGATAGCAGCCCCTAATGTGAGGATAAAATGCTGCAGTTCTGTGCTCTGTCCATTAGGGGCAATCAGTTAATGCTGATCTACCATCGAAGAAGTTTGGTTATCTTTCTTTTGCTTCATGTGTTTTGACTGTGAGAGCGCTGAACTGCTGATTTCATAAGAGTTCTGTTGATGACACAACGTTGGGTGGATGTAGGAAGTCAAGATAAAGAGGTAAAGTAGATAGGAGTTGAAGGCAAGTTGAAGTGATTCCGTAGGTCCTAACTCATTACCACTGGAGACAGGCGGAACTGTGCGGAGCTAATTCACTCCCGCTCACCAGGAAAGGATGGCACCAGTACGTCTGGGCATCACGTTGATAGCCAACGAACAACCTTCACAAAATCTCGTACTATTGCTAACCTTTTTAATTTATTTTCTTTGGTTTTCCAGAAAGACATTATCATCATCCACAAATATTAATATTGCCCCTTATTTTATTTTCTTGACTAATTTCATTGGCCAGCATTTCTCAAATAGTGTTGAATAACAGGGACGATAGTGGGCATTGCCATTTTTTCTGAATTGATGAGGACTGCCCTGAAGTTTCATCCTTAAGCATGAGGTTTGAGAAAGATGATTCTGTCTGTTTCAGAAGGTATCCATCTGTTACTGTTTTACTCTATATTTTTTTTTTTTTTTTTGAGACAGAGTCTCACTCTGTTGCCCGGGCTAGAGTGAGTGCCATGGTGTCAGCCTCGCTCACAGCAACCTCAAACTCCTGGGCTCAAGAGATCCTTCTGACTCAGCCTCCTGAGTAGCTGGGACTACAGGCATGGGCCACCATGCCCGGCTCATTTTTTCCATATATTTTTAGTTGGCCAATTAATTGCTTTCTATTTATAGTAGAGACGGGGTCTCGCTCTTGCTCAGGCTGGTTTCAAACTCCTGAGCTCGAGTGATCCGCCCGCCTCGGCCTCCCAGAGAGCTAGGATTACAGGCGTGAGCCACTGCGCCTGGCCTGTTTTACTCTATATTTTTTTTAAATCACAAATGGACATCACTTTATTAAATGCCTGTCTAGGTGATCACATTTGTTCTCTTCTTTGGCCTAATATGATTAATTATATTAATAAGATGAATTAATATCAATAGATTACCTAATGTGGCACCATGGGATGACATTTTTCCAGGGATAAAGCGTGAAGGAAGTATCCCTGCTCATCCCTCTCCTGCCCAGGAAGGGTGTGACAGGCCAAGAGTTGACATATACCTATTCTCTCTTCCCTGCAGAGATAGAGTTCAACATTACAGGCAATTATGGGAGTCCAGTGCACGTGAACCATAATGCCAACTACAGCTCAATGCCTTCCCCAGACATGGACCCCGCTGACCGGCGCCAGCCCGAGCAGGCCCGCCGGCCCCTCAGCGTCGCCACGGATAATATGATGCTGGAGTTTTACAAAAAGGATGGGTATGAACTGGTGTCCCTTTCTCAGCACTGGGGATTGGGGGAGTGGTGGGAGGTAGGGGTGAGACCTAAGAAAAACAGAATTATAAGAAGGCTGCACTTACCCTCAGCAGTTTAGGTGACTTGTAGCAATTAAACTGTCACCTCATCCTCAATGCTTTCATCTGCACTCTGGGGTGAATTTCTTTGGCTGGCTTCCTTTTGGGCCAGAGGTAAGTGCAGCCTTCTTAGCTGACACAATTGTGATCGGTATTAATTAGTTCTCATCAAAAGAAATAAAAGTCGGTCAACAAGGGGAATTAAAAAGAAATACATAAGCACTCTATTTATACTCAAAATGTATACATGTATACCAATTCTTGAATTTTTAGTGGCTTTACCTTGATTATAGATCTGCTCATTTGCATTCTGCAGAAGCATCCTTGCACAAACACCTTTGATTGCAGAGTTTAACATCCTCAGGTTCAGTATCTTTAAACTACAGAGAAAACCTAAAACTTGAAGCAGTCCCAGCGTAAAATCGTTGTAGGTTTTTAAGATGTTTTCCTATCTTTTATTATTAACACCTGTACTTACTTTGATGCAGTTAAGTGACTCATAAATGCATTCAACTTAGTTTGCATAGAAACATCTCCATATTCATATTAAATCAGTTTTTATAATATTTAACTACATCATATGGTTCCCATAATAAGTAAAATGGATATAAACAGGTTCATACCAAGCACAGCTGACTCGTGGTGGGCACCCACTCAGCTGTGGCAGCCAGAGGACGTGGACTTGTGGCATGTCCAGGAGGCTGCGAGCATCAGGAACTATGCCTTACAGAAGGCGTGGGCTGCACCAGTTCGCCAGCCAAGCCAGTTAAGTAAACTTTGGTTAGGATTTAAAAATCACTACTGTGAAATGGAATTTAGCAACTGCTCCTTCAGAATAGCTGGGAATATAAAGCGCTGCGCAGGAGTATCCGAAATGCAGACAAGAGGCGGTAAAGCAGCCACCACCTTCCCTGTCCCACAGGCCACTGGGCAGCCAGAAAGCTCTGTCTGAAAGGGGAATGGCCTAAAGGGCTCAGGAGGGAAGGGTGCAAATCCAAGAGCTGTTGAAGCGCGAGCCTGCTCTTCACCCTTCTTCTCTCTGAGTGGAGCTGGCATCGGAGACCTAGAGTTGGCAGAGGAGACCTAGGCCTGTTTCTTGGGAGGGTGATGGAGTCTTCAGAATGCCAGTGTCCCTTCCTCCGTTAGCTTGCCCATCGGGGATGATTCGCGTGTGCGGCAGGTGGAGGTTGTTTGTGTGCACTGTGCGAGTATTTGTTGTTTTCTATCTAGTGGGGAAAGAAGAAATGGAAATTCTTAGAAATTCAAGTGAGTAAAAGGAACTTAGACAGAGACAACTAGCGAGTGTATTGGAATTTGTTTTTAAATCTCGTTCTGGGTAACTCAGTTCCTTTGCGAAATCTCTGTAAGCTGAGGGGCTGAGGGTAAATTTTGGTCCTGGCTACGTTATGGAGAACGCCTGACGTTGGATCCCAGGTGTTTCTGCATCAAAAGTGTGCTCCTCCCTCCTCCCTGCCACACCTGGTCTCATTCCCAGTGTCCCCCATGAAGCAACCCGGGTGGCCTTTCAGCGGGAGTTACCCCTGCGGAAGCACTGAGTACTCATAGTCTGCTGGCCGCTATCTGCAGGCAGATGCAAAAGCTTGAACGATGATATTTTAAGCAGATGCCTCATCTCTGATAAAGTCCCCTTGCTTAATAATTTTGTAAATGACATGCCGATTCTGCATACTACTCTGATGTAAAGTTGAAACTGCCACCATCTACTTTAAGAGTGTAGGAGATACACTGTGTAAGTTATTGTTGCACATAAAATAAAATACATAGTATGTATTTTTAAAGTTGTGTTAAATGTTAAATTCAGTGGAAGTCTTACCGGTTTGGGGTAACCCTGAGTTGTCTGGGGTATGTGGCATCTGTATGTATGTTTTAAGGTACAGTGAGTTTGTAGAAGATCAGTTCTTAATGGGCTTTAAGAGAGAAACCTAAAGTTGCAATTGTGGGGAGAGGAAAGGAATTTACATCCACTGAGTCCCTACATTATCTTAGCAATATTAGGGCAATTCCCTACATTTGTTCCCATTTCTGACCTTTTAAAATATATGAGATGCAATAATAAAAAAGAAAAAAGAAAAAAAATATATGAGATGCATTTTAAAGACTTCAAACTGCCCATTGAAACACTCACAAATTAAAGCTCATTAAAGTTTCTTGGCTAGGTTAAAAATAAAATATGAATTATATATCAGTAAAGCTGTTACTTAAAGAAAGAAGAAGAAGAAAGTTTGGGGCAGAAAAACTGAATACAATTTGAAAAAAATGCTAAATTCCCCGTCTGTGTCAGTGACCTTTTCCTGGGCTGACGGCTGTGCCGTCCTAGACATCACACAAAGTAGTTTACTCCCCTCGTGACTCTGGGCATTGGTCCTGATGCCTTTCCAGTTCATGATGACATAGGAGGCTGAGTTTATTTAGTGAGTCCTGGGTCAGATTCAGGACCTTTAATGTTGAATAAACATTATTCATCTTTGTGGTAAGCAGAATAATGCCCCCTGCAAGACAAAAAGATACCAGGTCCTAAACCCTGGAACCTGTACATAATACCTTATTTGGAAAAAAGAACTTTGAATATGTGATTAAAATAAGGATCTTGAAATAAAGAGATTACTCTGGATTATTGGGGTGAGCCCTACGTGACATCGTATGCATCCTAATAAGGAGGAGGCAGAGAGAGATTTTACTACACAAAGAGGAAGAGCGGTGAAGATGTGGCCACAAGCCAAAGGACGTCCAACAGCCACCAGAAGCTAGAAGAGGAGAGGAATGTGTTCTACGCTGGAGCTTCTTGAGCGGCACAGCCCTGCCGACTCCTTAATTCCAGCCCAGTGATACTGATTTCAGACTCCTGGCCTCCAGAACTGTGAAGGAATGAATTTCTGTTGTTTACATTGTGGTACTTGTTACGGCCACAGGAAGCCAATACAACCATCCACTGCGGCTCCACTCCAAGAGCTTGGCGGTGACGATGGCAGCAGATGCTCAGGCTGTCCTGCCACTGCGTGTTGGGATCTGACTGCCCTCCCTTCCACTGTGCGTGGCCCGAGTGATTTGCTTGGCTGATAGATGGGATGTGGCAGAAGTGATGTTCTGGGACTTCTGAGGCAGGTCAGAAGAAGCCTTGTAGATTCTTCCTGGGTCTCTGGGGACGCTCGCTCTTGGAACCCGGCCACCATGCTGCATGGAGGTCCACACAGCGCCTTGGGGAGAAAATGAGCCCCACCCCACCCCAGTCTCCAACCCCTACAGAGCACCAAGCTGACAACCAGCACAACCTCCCATCTCTGCAAGTGAGTCATCTTGGAGGCATCAGCCCAGGTCAGACCACCTCAGCCAATGCTATGTGGTGCAGACAAGCCATCTTGTCAAGCCTGCCAACACCATGGAGATTTGTGCTAAGTTTTGGGGTAGTTTGTTACATAACAAAGATAGAACAAGCTTTTAAAAAAATACTGATGTTCTGCACCCCCATATCTCAAATCCTCCCGTCTGATTTAATTATCCTGGCCCAGGATTGGGATGTCTTAACAGCACTCCAAGTGACCCTAATGTGCATCTAGGGTTGACAACCACTGAATAATGTTGTTCTGAATGAATAATTTGGCAATGGTATAATTTTTTTAACTTATAAAAAGTTGCCTGCTGGCTTGGTGTGGTGGCTCAGGGCTGTAATCCTAGCTCTCTGGGAGGCCGAGGCAGGAGGATCACTTGAGGCCAAGAGTTCGAGACCAGCCTGAGTATGAATGAGACCTCAGTCTCTACAAAAATTAGAAAAATTAGCTGGGCATGGTGGTGCATGCCTGTAGTCCCAGCTACTCAGGAGGCTGAGGCAGGAGGATCGCTCAGCCCAGGAGTTTAAGGTTGCTGTGAGCGAGGCTGATGCGGCTGCACTCTAGCCCATGTGACAGAGTGAGACCACCTCTCAAAAACAGACAAACAAACAAAAACTTTCCTACTTTAGCCAGCATGGTATAAAGATTGTCCTCACTCTGCCAACACTCAGAGCAACAAAGTATTAAATCAATCACACTATTGCTTTCTGTACTTGGCTCCCACTTAGAAATTTTAGGGTGCAGGTTATGTTTTTAGTGTATTTTTATTTGTATTGTTTTATAGAATAGTGAAATTTGTATCTTAGGTTGTTAGTCCTAAATAATAAATGAAAGCAACCCCGCATATCCCTTCTATTTTTCTGACAGTGACAGAATTTCTAGTTAAATTTAAATATATTTTTTTCCTACTGCTTTCAAAAGAGTTGGCCAAAATGTCTGCACTTTCTTGCTTGTTGGTCAGGGGGCACCCAGGGGCCGCAGTGGGCTGTGGACACTAAGCATTTGTCAGATGCCTCCCACGGCTGCATCCCCGACAGAGCCTGGGTGAGCTTGGCCAGGACTGTTGAGGGACAGTGGAGAAGCCCAGAGGCAAGAATGGAAATGGCATTGGTTATGCAGCTGATCCTAGCCTCATGTCTCCACCTCCCAATGGCTGTCACCTTCCCTTAGCTACTCCTCTCTGCCTCTCCTCCCTGCAAGTTGCCAGCCTGAGACTTCAGACACACTTTAAGGACCACGCCGCCTGGTCCCCACATCTATCCTGAGTTTCCTCGGCACCCTCTTTCCCTGCTGCTTCTTTGCTTCCTTCTGGCTCTGGCCCCTGCTCTCTGCACTTGTCCTGCTGGCTCGTCCACCTGTCCTGTTGCCACTGCTCAGTTGTAGCCTTCCATAGCCCGACAGCCGCTGATGGCGAGGCCCCGACAGCATCTGTGAAGCTGCCCGGCAGACCCAGGCAAAAACTGCCTGGATCCCTGGGGGCTGGCAGTCTGTCCACAGAGATCCAGTCACTTTGGCTCTTTGTTCTCAGACGACTAACATGCAGCTCCTCTTTCCAAGCTTGAAACCAGACACACCTGCAGCTACTTCACTGGCTCCACAGTGGCCTGCTCCTCGGAGGTTCCTGCCAGAGCCCGAAGACAGCAACCCAAAAAGTCTACGAGGATGTTTACACCAGGGCTAGCGGCCTCCCTTGGAGCTCAGTGTAGCATGTGACCCATTGTCAGCCTGTGCTTGAGCTGCTGTGCAATGGATGGGTCTTGTTCCACCCATCTGGTCTTTAATCTAGATGTTGAGTAATTTAGAAAAAGTACACTTTACTGAGAGTGTCCTAGAGCAGTCTGAACGGTGCGCTCTGTGGAATACTAGTTTCCACTGATATACTACGGGTAGGGGGGTGGGGTGGAATCCGATGTCTAATGAGTTCCTGAAACACATGATTCAACATGTTTAAACCAGTGTCTTTAGTGTACACTTCCTAGAGTCTTTAGCATGCTGTTCCATGCCACAGATCTCTGCAAGGGAGCTGTGGCATGCATCATTTCCCAAATGTGTTGGATCACAAAGCCTGAGGTAATCAGAACTAAGCCCCAAGAGACTTGTTTTATAATTGCAGATTTGGATGTTTTCTGTAGATCTTACAGTGGAGGGAGGAACAGCACGTGGCAAAAAGTAACCCTGAAAGGGATGGACCAGTGCCTGAACCTATGATAAGACAAGCTTACCTAGAAAGTCATCTGCAGACGAATGGAAAATCAGACTCACATTTTGGTTTAGGGTTGTCCAAATGGAGCTTTGAGTGGCCTCTCCTTAGCTTCCTACAGAGAACTTCTGTATTTGTGGATGCTGGGAGCAAGTCTGAAATGTCGCCAGAGTACTTTGGCCTTTGTTTGTCCTGGGAAGGTTAAGATACTTTGTTGCTACTTACTGAGAAAAGAAATTCTTCCCAGAAGAGCTAGAAAATGCCTCTGCAGGCCTCACTGGGTGAGCAAGGATAAGTCTTAGGAATCTTAGTTCCCTTGTCACTCACCTTTGCTATCCAGAACAACATCTGCAGACCCCAGTGGGTCCCTGCCACCACAGCAGGGCCTCCAAGTCCATCTTACTGTCCCTGCACTTCCAAGTCTTCCGTGGATATTTGGGAAGCTACCAGGTTTTCTTGTCTCCGCTTTCTTGGCTGGCCTTTGCCAAATGTAACTGATCTCTAGAGCAAAAACCAAAACCATCCAAATCTCTACAGACTTGAACACTTAACAGCCTTGTGTTGGCTGACACCTCTTCTGGCTAGGATTCTTCCTGACCGGGATTCAAAAATAGCACTGTGGCACTGTGGATGTCTATCCTTCAGAGGAAGAAACAAAAACCTGCCAACCTTCTGGCAATTTATTACCTAGAATGGTCCACAGCAAACCCCTGCTCAGTGAGTGATAAGTATATCCTACCTGTAGACACCTGTTCTTCTTAGAGCTGGGATCTTCCAAATTTCAGATTTTAGCTTTACTTTCTCCTTTTTTCTTTTTCTTCTTTCCTCCGCCCCCACCACCACCACCCGCACCCCCACTCTGGGTCAGGCCTTTGTCTCTTTCAATTTTTGTAAGGTCTCCATCCGAGACAGGTTGTCTCAAGGGCCAGGCACTGGCTGGAGTTAGAGTTGAGGGTGTGGATTGGAAGATCTTGACCCACAACTTTATTTTTTTGAGATGGGGTTTCACTGTGTTGTCCAGGCTCACTTGAATTCCTGGGCTCAAATGATCCTCCAACCTCAGTGTCCAGTATTCCCACAGCTTTAGTATGACCCACATACTGCATACTGTTTGACTCACAGCTTTTAGTGGGCAGGTACGTCACAGAATGTTGTGTGCTGTGGTTGCAATGGCTGTGAGTGAATTTATCAACTCCCCACTGGCCTCAATTCCCCAACAAAGACAGGCTTATCCTAACCCAACCATCATGGGGAGATTGCAAAGGAGTTTTTCTCGCATGGTTTCCTTGCTTGCCCCGTCACGGTGTCAGTTACCCTGACTTGGAGAGAAGGGGCCTAGCAGTGAGCAGACGCCCACGTCTACTGCTTGGTCCCCAGCTGCTCTAGCTGAGTGCCGAGCGCTGTTCACCAATACACCAATTCATAGTGTCCCTCGTGAGGCCCCAGCTGTTCCGCTGGTCCTGGACCTCATCCTTACCCCGAGTGGCCTACCAGGTAACAGACTTTAGAAGAGGGATGCCATTTCATCTCCAATATCAAGGAGGCATTTCTAGATCTTCTCATTCTACTCCTTCTCCCTGCTTGCACTGTGGGAATAATAACCCTATAAATAGCCCTACATGCAAAGTCTGAGCTGTGGAACCACGTCCTGGTTAATTAACCTCTGAAGGCCTCAGTTTCTTTATATGCAAAGTGGGGAAATCTTAGTAAACACCAACCTCAAAATAATGAAATATTACCATGAAGTTTTTAGAACAATGCTGGGCATGTGGTAAATATTAGCTGTTTTTTAGTGTGTGAAGCAGATTTTTGAGTGACATCCTCATGTGTTTTTAAGACGACAACATGGCTGGGCCTACTTTTCCACTGTTGTGGCATCTGGAAAAAGCCCTTTTTTTTAATTTTTATTTTTTGCCACCTCAGGTGCTTGAATGTGTTTATCTGTCTTCAACTTATCATGAGCAATTGAGCTAATTCTGCAGCACAAAATGTACTAAAACCAAAAGGGACTGGCCAAGGACAGCTGAAGGTTGCAGGAGGCTCCAGGGCATGGGATGCCCTCTGTAGGCAGGATTTGTGGCCATTCCTGGCTGGGTCTCCTGCAGACAGCACAGTTTGTTTTCCAAAGGACCTTTCAGCCAAGGCGACCCTGATTCCTGCCTCCTTTGCTGCTCCAACGACCTAGGTCAGGCAGTAAGAAGGGTTGTGAGGACCCACTCCCTTTATTTTCCTGTTCCATAATCCTAGGGTCATCAGAATGGGCTTTCAGCATCCCCTCTGAAACTCATATCAGCCCATCCAACTCACCAGAGTCCTGCAAGACCAAGGCACCTTAGGGAGAGGGACTGATAATTACTTCTATTCCTGGTTCTTTGTTCCCTCCTCTGCTTCTACCAGAGAACCCACCCCAGAATCTTTTCATGTTTAGGGCCAATGTTAGGGAAGACATCTGATGGCAGACCCTCTAAACCCAGGTGACAACTCAAATTGGGTCTTCCTAGCATATCCAGCGCATGCTGTGTCTGATTCATGGACAGAGTATCCTTTTTCCCTTTCATCAACATATTTTACATTTGAGTTCACTCTCTTTATTTCTTTCTCCAAGTGGATTTTTTTAAAATAAAATAAAAAGTACTTGGCACATGTAAGAACAAAGCATTATTGTTGACACCACTACTTACTGATTTCTTAGTAAGGGCTAAGGACTTTGTGCGCATAATTCTACTGATTCCTTACAACAACCCTAAGGGAAACAGATGTTATTACTTTCATTTTACAGAGAGTAATCAGAGAATAACTTCCATTGCATACAGTTAGTAATTGGAAAATCAGGGATTCAAGCCCAAATTCTCTGCCTCCAAAGCCTAGTGTGCTGTGCTGAGCAGGAAAGGGGGTCAAATCACCACATTACACACAAACCCACAAACCAG
The DNA here is from genome assembly GCA_008086735.1 of Cheirogaleus medius. NCBI lineage: Eukaryota > Metazoa > Chordata > Mammalia > Primates > Cheirogaleidae > Cheirogaleus > Cheirogaleus medius. The sequence continues at coordinate 2,712,387 of VBSM01001082.1, forward strand.
GCACTGGCCTTTATATTTTTCCATCAAGACGTCACCTGATTCTCTGAGCCTCCACGCTGTCAGCCCCGTAAAACAGAATTTGTTTAGCTAGCCAGACTTCTTACTGGACACACCTGGTGTTTCCTTCTCTCACACCCCACCACAACCCACGCGGGACCATTCAGCTTCTGCAGCCAGGTCGTGGTGCAAGGGCATGCTAAATATATATTCGACTCAATAATTGGTAAATTACCCTCATGGAAATGTTGGAAGCAGAAAGGGCAGTATTAGCCTCATTCTGCAGATGAGAGAGCTCTACCAAGTCAGTGAACTGGGACTAGAAGCCTGGATCATTCCAGAACCTATTCTGTGATACAGTCTTGTGAAAAATACACAAATGTGCATTATGATAAGTGCCGCACACATATAAGGTGCTGGTAGGCAGGGAGGAGTGAAGCTGGGCAGACTGGACTTCAGTGGGGCTACCTTGCCAAAGTGAAGACGTGTCATCCGCCCCCCACCCCATGGACCCCAGTGATGAGCAGAGACAACTCGGGATTCCCTGTTGCTTGTCTCCTTACCCTGAGACAGTAGTGGGAGACTCCCAAATTCTACCTGCTGCCTACCTCCTGCCACCAGAAGGCATAGAAAAGCCATAAGAGAGGCCACCCTGAGGGTTGACTCCTGGACTCTGCCAGGTGCCTCCTGCTTACTGATTTCCAAACTCTTTGCTGCTCAGAGATCTTTCTTGGCCTCTGGTTTCCTGCCTTCAGTCTGATCCCGCTATAAAGGGATCTGGAAACCAAGTTGCTCTCAATTTTTACCAGAAGTGCTGAGCCATATGCAATCTTTGCCATCCATACTGGCCTTAGGTATCCATGCAGTGATGTCTGCTAGACTCAATTGTTTTTAATTAATTCCACTTCCGTTTTGTTCCTTTCTTAAGAAACACAAGCAGTTCTTTGATGCTGGCTGCTGTTGCTTCTTTATGTGATAAAACAATGAACAGAAATGTGTGAACTGCTGACATGACTCTCTGGTTGGATCCCCCCATCTGTCAGTGGTGTCCCCTTCTTGGCAGCGTATTGAGCAGTTGTATAATTTCTGCCTTTGGGTTGAGTTTTATCTAGACATTCAAACATTGAAATATACCAGTTTGCTTCAGAAGGTAAATGTATTTTAGCCCTCCAAGAGCATTGCTGCTGCCTTTGTGATTGATTCACTCCGTAAAGATTTGTATTACTGTTCTAAATGCCCGTGGACATCCAGTGCACGTACCCTGTGAACATGCGATGCTGCCTCTCCTAAGAAAGTCATTTCAGCTGGGAAAGTGGTGATTACCTACAGCCATCTGTTTATAAAGGCAGAAGTAGTACATTCAGCTGGCATTTCTCAGTTGCTGGCATTTTGCCAGCAATATTTAGCAGGTCTCACTCAGTACCTACCCTATGCCCACGCTGGTACCTACCCTATGCCCTAGCTGGCGCCTTCCCTTAAACCAGGTGAAGATCACCAGAGAGCCTGGTTGGTGTCCGAGGTTGCTGCCATTGGAAATAGAAGGCATCCCCCAGCAGCTCTGGCCTAGGCTTCCCCCAGGGTCGGATAGGTCTTTCCAAGTAGAAGAGAATAGAGCAAGGAAGAGCAGATTGGGGGGACTTGCATCCTTTAGGGCTCCTTCCGCTGGTTACCACAGGAAACATCTTGCATGCCTGCCATCCTCACCAACCCCTGCAACTCAGGGGTGTCAGTTCCCTTCCCCAAGTAGAATGTTGAGCTTTTTGTTCTTTCCATGCTGATAAATTCTGAAGCCTGGAGAGCATAGTTTGATAATCCCCTGCAGCCCACGTTAAATACCAGGGGATACAACTGGACGCTGTCTCAGTCTTAAGTAGCCTCCAAGAGCATCTCTGGACATCCTATAAAAGGCACTTATTTATTGGCAGAGGGTTCTCGGACCCAAGATGACTTGAAAGCTAGTGGGTCCAGGGAAGACACATCCTTGCCCCTTCCCAATCCCAGGTGACTCCTTGAAGCCATCTAGGGACCATGAGAAATGCTAACGGTGGCACTAGATGTGGACCAGTCCCTGGTGATCATAGGGAGGAAGGGTGTCAGGAAGCTGTCCTATCCCATGTCTGCGTCACTCTTCCCCTCCCCCCTCCTCACTGCAGGCTCCATCCCGTGCCCTATTTCCTTAAAAGACCCAAATCCCACCCGCTACAACCAAATCTCCATACTTGAACCTTTTCCTTTTTTAAAATCTTGCTGCACTTCAACAAGGTAAATGTGTCCTTTTACAAGTGGGCAGGGTTTCGTGGTGTAATCGCTTTCTGCCTCTGACCAGGGTGGGTGACCATTTGGTAGGGAAAAGTGAGAGTGAGCGTGTGACAGCCCTCATACCCCCGCCCCGCTGTGCACGTAAGCGATCGAGGCAAATGCTGGCCGGGAGTGTATGTTTTCTCCCTGCACGAATGTCCATGTCTCCCTTGATACTAGAAATGTGAGATCTTCTTAGTCAGTGAAGCCCTTGACTAAGGCCCACAGTACCAGTACCTCCTAGACCAGAGGAACTCACCTCCTCCCAAGTCCACATAATTTAGAAATGAGCAGATGGTTATTTCTACCAACTTCTCTCTTCCTTCTGCCTCCCCCTTCCCCACACCACACCAACATCAACTCCAGCTGCTTTCTGTATTCACCTGTGTGCTGGAGAGGGTATGTGTTTCACCCACATAAAAAGAACAGTCACTTTAGAGACAACTCATTTGTAGCAATGCCATAGTACAGTGAAAACCCCACCCCACGACCCCAACCATGGAAGGAGGCCCCTTGCAGATAGACAACCTTTGTATCCAAAGGAAGGTGTAGATTTTTTTTTTGACACTAATATCTGTATGTTTCTGTCCCTGCAGCCTTAGGAAAATCCAAAGGTACGGTATCCTCTGGTAGCTATGAGGCCATTTCAGTCTCGTAAACTAAGCCAGCTATGCATCGTAGTGAGCTCCGTGAGAGGTGAATGCGCCGTGTTTGGTTGCTTGGCCAACTTATCTGAAGCTATGTGCCCATCATGAAAATAGCATCTGAGCCCAGAGGGACTGTAGGGTTAGCAGCCCCTTCCCTACTGTGTAGACAAGAGGCAGTGGCCTGGAGAGATGTGACTTTGGCCAGGGTCCCCAGCAGTAGTGGACCTGGAGCTAAATAGAGCCCACCTCACAAGGATGTATGTTTAGTTGTCACCTGCTGGTCACTTCCATGTTCTAGTTCAATGCCGCCCCCTTTCCTGCCCTGCACTGGGGAGCAGTGAGTGCCCCCGCCCCCCAGTTAGGCCAGTTCAGGAATGAGGAAGGCTTGGATTCTCCCAGGGAGCTTGTCAGGCCATCATCCTAAGGCCAGCTGGCTTTGGCAGAGGATTGATGCGCAGCTTGTGGACGCCAGCGTGCTGCGACTGTGCCCTGCTCCCTGCCGGGTGACAGGACCGCCCCAGCCACGCCTCAGCTGCCCGGGCTGTCCGGGGCGCCCAGCACGGCCCCAGCGCGTCGCTTCCCGCCGGGGTGCTAAGCTGTGCTGCTGCCTCCTGACTCGGACTCGCTTAAATGTTTCCGCTTCGTGGGGTGGGGGGAGCCTGGCCCGTGTCGCCTGTCATGCGTGGGTAAGCAGGTGTCTTTGTGTCCCTCGCCAGCATGGGTGTGAGGGTCATGGACACCTCTTGGGTGGCTCGAAGAGGCTCCTCAGCCGGTCGGAAAGCGTCGTGCGCCCCGCCCTCCATGCAGCCGCCCGCGCCGCCCGCAGAGCTGGCCGCGCCCCTGCAGTCGCTGCCGTCGCCGCTGCTGGAACAGCCCCTGGACAGCCCGGCGCCACCGGCGCTCTCCCCGTCCGGCGTCGGCCTGCAGCCCGGGCCCGAGCGCACCAGGTAAGCGGCCGCTGCCGTCCTGCGGGTGCGGGGTGTCTGGGCTTGCTGCACTCAACCTCCGGGGTGGGGTCACTTCCCACCCCGCAATCCCAGCACTCACGTTTGGCTTTCTGCATCACGCTGGCACCGAGTAAGGACCCCACAGCTCCCTGGGTCCCACGTAAGTCCAGGCTTCGCAAGAACAGCAACCCCAAGCAAACACACAGGGGACAGGGTGGCAAAGCCGAGAGGAATCGTACATCCCATCCCCAGTTCTGTTCCCCCTACCTTGCCTTTAGAATGCCAGTGGTCCCCCCTCATCCGTTCCAAGACGGAACGGCATGCCTGAAACCGCCAACAGCACCCAACTCTACTACGTATACCGTGTTTTTTCCACACCCACATGCCTATGATCAAGTTTAATTTATAAATTAGGCAAAGTAAGACCTTAACAATAGCTCAAAATAAATTAGAACAGTTATAACACTGTGCTGTAATAAAAGTTACACAAATGTGGTCTTTCTTTCAAAATAGCTTTTTGTGCTGTACTCAATTTCACAGACCACAGTTGACCGTAGGTCACTGAAATGGCAGAAAGTGAAACCACAGATGAAGGGGTGGCCACTGCACACTAGTTTGAAATTTAGGATTTCAGTGTTTCTCTGCTTTCTCCTCTTTAGATTTACAGCAGCTGTAAATCTAAATCTTTAGCTTTTGCTGCTGAAATGGGAAGGAGCAAAGGCGAAGTAGCCACACTGGGCCTGGGGACCTTGGCACCTGCTGCGTGGTGCATTGCTGTTCTTCTAGGGGAAGGGGGGAGAGAGAGAGAGAGAAGTCCGTGCCATGGCTAGCTCGTGAACATTAACGGAAAACTTTCTCTGACCAAAGATAAAACATGCAGTCACTGCCCTTAAGGAGTTCACATTTCCGTGAGCAAACAGGCGCTGACAAGTAATGACAGCACTCCCTACCGGCCCTGCCTTGAAGGGGTCGCGATTGGAGGAGGGGGATTCTGGAAGTGGGAACGGCACCAGGAAACAACTGTGCTGTTTGTTTCTGTCTATTCTCAAACAGCCATTCAGAAAACTAGAAAAGCTACTTGAAATCAGATGCTGCTGTGCCTTCTGTCAGGGGCGTGTCATTCCTGCACGGCACTGCGGGAGAAGTTTTGGAGACTTTGGGAAGCTGAACCTTCTAACCTAAGTCTGTCAGCGAACACATGCATCCTCACACACCCTCACGCACCATCACCACCAACACACAAACACGCGAACGCCCACACCAACCTTCTAAATAGGAGGATAGCAGGCTTTTTAAAAAGTTATTTAATAAGTAGAAGGTATTTTCACTGTGAAATTGGGAGAAGTGGACAGTCTTAGAGCCTGAGAGTAGGGGGGCCTGACGCTGGGGGTTCTGAGGTTGCTGCTGATGGCTTCAGCTCAGAGGGGAGGCCGACCCTGGCCGTGCACTTGTGGGCCCCAGGTGAACTTGAGAGACACGGTAGCAGGCAGAGTGAGTTCAGTACAGAAGCAGAGCCCAGGCATGGTGGGCCAGCGTGCTGACAAGGAGGAACAGGACTCACAGGAGACTGGCTGGGATGGTTCCCTTTTAGGACACTTATCGGCTTTATCCTGATTTTCCACCTTATAAAGGAGACTTGGTGGCATATGACATTTGGCATATAAATGACATTTCTAAAAAATGCCCCTTGAAGACGGATTCCCCCAGGCTCTGAAGGTGTTCCAGGAACATTATGGATGGGTGGTCTTGCAGAGTCACCCACGGGCAGGGAATGTCACCCACTGGTTCAGTTTATTGAAAAGGTCAGTCACATTGCTCTGCAGCCGTATGTCTTTCCTTCCCTTTCGCCCGGGTTGACTGGCTTTGTAGCTTTTTTTGGGTGTAAGTGTTCTTATTTGTTTTACACCACTTTTTCTCTCTCCACGTGGATTTTTCCCAATACAAACGGGTGTTCCATTGTTTTTGTTTGTTTGTTTCTGTTTCCTGGACATTCGCAGCACAGATGATGTTTGCTCCAGTGGCCGGATTCCTGTTACGGCTCCCCCTCCCCTGAGGATGGCAGGCCCTTCCTTCCCTCTGACTCGCCCCACCTTCCTCCCTCACCCCAGGCCCCACCTTCAGCTCCTTCCCTGCCAGGCCTGGTGTCCGGCCAGGCTCTGCCTCTGCATCCTGCTCAACTGCTTAGCATTAACGTGATCTCTAAACTCTGCTTCCTGCTTCTTGGCACCCAGCTCACCCCCTGAGCCATGCAGCCCCAGAACTAACCTGTCCTCACATGTGCCTTAACCGTGCCTCCTCCATCTAGCGCTCCCAATAACCACCCCACACCCCACCTGTCCCCCTTGGGTCAGCTGCACCTATGCTGGCGAGAGAGGACCAGGCTAAGTAGGTAAATACTCGCTTCTGTGCTGGGGAAGGTGTTGCAGGTGGGAGGGAACAGAAGGAAGAGCTCATTCCTAGATTCCCTGGATAGATGTCTGTCCGAAGGGAGGAAGGAGACTCTGTCACCCCAGAAGAAAAAGTGTTCTAATTTGTTTGTTTCGTGTTTTCTGTGATTGTTTGACCTTCCTTTTGGTGGTGGCAGAGCTGGATGGGAAGGTAGGCAGATTTTTGGCGTGAATGCCTGGGTGCCTGGTGACCTTGAGCCAGAGGATGAACAAAAGACAAGTCTTTGTCTAGCGGAGTGAGGCAAGGGTTTTCTCTTTTTGTTTTCATTTTTCATTAACAGAATAGAGAAAGGAATTGTTGCGTTTCTGGTTCCTCTGGGTAAAGCGGCCTTTTTCCCTTGGAGAATTGCCTGGGTGTAGTATAAAACTCATCCCGAGAGGGAGAGAATGTCCTACCACCAGGAACAGTGGTCTTTCCTTTATTCCTCCCCACAGGGCATTCAACCTGTGCTTTTATTTTATTATCATTAATATTATTATTATTATTTTAGAGACGGGGTCTTGCTTTTGCTCAGGCTGACCTCAAACTCCTGAGCTCAAGTGATCCTCCCGCCTCGGCCTCCCAGAGTGGTAGGATCACAGGCGTGAGCCACGATGCCGGCCTCAACCTGTGCTCTGGTGCTGTGCACTGGTCCAGCCCAGTTACCTGCTCCCACTCACCTCAGTGGGCGTGAGGGGTATATCTCCATTGGCATTTCTTCCAAATTAATATTTGGAGATTCTACATAAATGTAGGGAAGAAATAGGCTGTGAATGCCCTCGTGAGGGAAGAAACAGGCATTGCAGAGGATTTAGGTTCCCAGACTCTCCAGCCCCACCACAGGGCATCAGAGTCCAGGTAGGTTCTCGTGAGCATGACAGACAGCTCCCAGTTCCAGGGCACCTGCCTGACCCCCTAGGGGCTACCTGAGAACACCATGGCGGGCGAGGGTATGGAGACAGTAACATCTGCCCTGGGTGGTGTGTTGGCAGTGGTAGGGAGTGACAATGTGCCACGTATGTGCCATCCCTAATCTGTCGAGCCGAGTCGAGTCGGGTGTCTTCTAACATGTACTTTATCCTTTGGAGAAGGCTTGAGAAAGAGCCTAGTGGTAAAGATGAATCCAGTTTGGGACCTGGTGACCTAGGGTGTCCCTTTGTCCATTCGAGGCATTCTAGAGGCCAGAGTCCTCACTGCCATCGACCCTCACCCCTCTCTGAGCCTGGGACGGGGACTGAACTGGCACAGGTTCAGGGCACAGCCTGGGTCTGCACCAGCCCCACCATACGCTGGGCCAGTTACTGCGTTTGAAGATGGGTCCCAGGATCCCGCCCCCATGTGGGCGTGTGCGGGAGGCTGACAGCCAACAGCCGAGAGCTGCAGAGCTGTGGCCAGAGGCTCAGCAACCTGCGCCTGCGACAGGAGCCCTCGTTGTGCACTCCAACCTAACAAGTCCTCTTGGCTCTGGTAGGCTATGGCTGTAGAAGGGAGAAGAACGCTCGGTGTTCCCGTTTCAGAATGTTCTAGAATCCTCATGCCAGTGACAGGATAGGATACAGTGGGGATGTCCAGGAGCCCTGCCCTCTCATTGTTCGTGGTCTCCTTGAGGACAGACGGCAGAGGCATGAGAGGGATGCTGGCAGTGAGCACCGGGTGCCACAGAGATGAGGGTGGAACCGAGGCCAGCAGAGCTCCAAGAAGGGACAGTCACATCATGAGGCACCTTCGAATGCTTCAGGAAGGGACCAAGACAGACAAGGGCTGGGACAGACTTAGAGGAGGCCCAGAAGAACACGTGGGGTTGCAGTAGGCAAGGCGGATGCTGAAGTCCACTGAGTTCGGGGGTTCTCTTTTGTCTGTGTGCTTGTATTTCAGCTCGGCTAAAAGCAAGGAACTCTCTCCAGGGTCTGGGCAGAAAGGAAGTCCAGGCTCCAGCCAGGGGACAGCCGGTGCAGGGACACAGCCAGGGGCACAGCCGGCTGCCAGCCCCAGCCAGCCACCCGCAGACCAGAGTCCTCACACCCTTCGGAAAGGTACGTCACCACCCTCTTCCCGTGGGTCTCAGGACAGAGGTGGCTCTTCCATCCCCTGAAGGGCTCGATTCCCTTAATTACCATGGATACTGAGATACCGTGTGGTTTAGAGAACAATTCCAGTCTGGGTGTTAGAGCTTTTGGACATTAACCAACCCCGAGGGAGGGATCATTTCATCATTATTCCTCAGTTTACTCAACTGAAATGTGGGCTTGTCAGGGGCATACATAGGACAGTGCTTCCTGTACACCAGATGATTCCACCAGCGCAGAAATTGTGGTCCAGGATGACAGGTGTCTTCCATAGACCTGCCAGGTCCTGCCTCTGTCATTTGAAACGCTGCGTGGGCTTGTCCATGAGAGCCCTGCCCCCAGGGCCAGCCTTGCACAGCTGCCCACCCCTGGATCTCTTGCACAAGATGACAGCCCCGGATTGTTCCTGTGTGAGTCCTGACGTTCAGTACTTCTCTTTGGGAAGGTCTGACAGCCGCTACACTGACCCACAGCTACCCAGCCCAGAATTCTGCCTCCAGAACACATTGTCAAAGGTCCACTTATCCTCTCTTCAGAGAGTCACTCCCAAGAGCTAATGAGACACTCCGTGCTGACATTTCATAAATGGGGAGCTACACTGAGCGTACTTATCTGAACCCTCTTGGTTTGTTTTTACCTGTGTCATCTCTTTGCGAAGTCTTTCATTTGTCTGAAATAGTATGTCATTTAATGTGTTCTATATTCAGGCCATTCATACGTTCAGGAGTGGCTTTCACTCCAGGATTTGCCAAATGGGGCCAGGTTCAGCTCATCCACGCATACCTCCATGGCAGGTCCCTTTCCAGCCCCCTAGCTCCAGACTGCAGTGGCAATTTGTCTCCTCTCCTGCCCTCACCCACGCCTCTGTTCCATCCCCATTCATTCCTTATACATTCTGCAAATAGTTACTGAGCCCTACTATGTGCAGCGCTCTGTGCTTTGCAGAAAAGTAAACATGCCGCAATAAGGCAAAGGCAGTGCCGCTGTGCTGGGGTGTTCAGGGCACTGTGGGGACACATGGGGCACCCTTTCCAGACTCAAGAGTTAGGTGGGTGGCCCAGAAGAAACTTCACCTTGAAGGTTGAATAGGAGTTGGGCCAAAGTGGCAATGGTGGGGGTTCCAGGGCTTCCCTCCAGCAACATTGCAGTCTAGAAGCCATATGTGTGGCACACCTTTGTTTATGAGTTCTTTGACCTTCCTTCAGCCCTACAAGGCAGAGGTGATGGCTAAGCCATTGTTTTGTCCAACGGGAGGGCCAGGGCTCCTGTCGCAGCCAGCCAGCTTCTTTGTGCTAGTGACAGGTTGAGCCTTTCGGTTTCTGCAGCACATTGGACCTATGCAGGGAATGTGGCCCTGAGTGACCCAGGTCCCTTTCCCAAGTGACCTTCAGTAGTTCAGAGCCGTCTTTTGAAAGGTATAACTTTCTTCCCAACTCTCTCTCCATTCATGGTCCACAAACAGCACACTTAGCTGTTTCTGGTTTTGTTTTTAACACCTCAGTCTTTTGACAGTGTGTCTACAGTTTAACATTATGGCCTAGTCCTCTCACTACCTGGAAGTGGAAAGGGGAATGTTACTATGTCCTCTCCTCCAGCTCCTTCCTGAGCAGGCATGTTCAGGCATCTATACCAAGGGTCTCCTGCAGCTCCTATAAGTCGTCATCTTAGGGTGCTTTACATACATGATCCGCCTCTGTTGGAGCTGGCCTCACCAACTCACTCCTCCCCAGAGTGCAGCCACGATGCCTTTACCATGGGGAAAACAGTCCGTGCTTGTGGATGGGAAACGTGCTCTCCAGTTTGGCTGGGTGTGTGTGTGTAGATCAGGGCAGGAAGCCAGAAAAGAAGAGAAATTAGTTAACAGATGGAAAGATATGAAGACTTGCAGTTCTGGGTTAATTTTTAAAAATTGGCCTCTCTCAGCGTGGTAAGCGGCAGGGGGCAGGGAGGCGTGGGTGGATGGGGAGGTAGGGGCTGGTGACAACTGTGAGCACTGAGGGTGTGTGAACAGGCCACGCGGATGGGCTTCATTTAACAACGTTGTGTTTTGTTGTGTTTTCTCTTTCAGTTTCAAAGAAATTGGCACCAATTCCACCCAAGGCCCCCTTTGGCCAGCCGGGGGCTGTGGCTGACCAGTGCACGGGCCAGCCGTCCCCAGTCAGCCTGTCTCCCACCCCCCCAAGCACCCCGTCACCCTACGGACTGAGCTACCCCCAGGGGTACTCCTTGGCCTCGGGCCAGCTGTCCCCGGCCGCAGCCCCTCCCCTAGCCTCTCCTTCTGTCTTCACAAGCACTTTGACCAAATCTCGGCCCACTCCCAAACCCCGACAGAGACCTACCCTGCCGCCGCCTCAGCCTCCCACGGTCAGCCTCTCAGCCTCTAGTCCCCAGTCCACGGAGCCCCCCCTGCTGGACGGCGTGTCCCCTGGGGAAAGCATGTCTACAGGTAACCAAGCCACGGGCTCCCTCTGTGAACCTTAGTGAAATGTGCCTGGTTGGGAGGGGATCGTCAGCGCCACTGCCAGGGAACAAATTCCTGTGTGCCACGAGCTGGCTGTGCTGGCACCGTGGGGCGCTTACGAGAGGATCGCAGAAGCCCACCGAGGGAAAGCAGCCCTGGAGTCAGTGGTCCTGCAGAGGGGCTTCTTAAGCCATTTCTCCCAGGCTGAGCCCACCAGCCCAGGAGTCTATTTCTGCTCTTCATTTTTCGGCTTGAGCACCCACAGTCCTCTGGAGTAGACGTTTGGGGGAGGCTGGAAGCTGGTTATGATAACAGAATAGCATCAAAAAACTCAGGTGGGATATTCCCTGGTAGAGCCCGAGGAACTGATAGGTACAAATGCTTATCTGGAGAACAGGGGCTAGGAACCAAAGGTATTTTTTCCCATTAGTGATATAAGCCTTGCTAGAAAAATATATTTCTAGATATATAGAGAGGGATCAATCTCAGAAAAGATGCACGTCCCTACCCCAAGCAACCCCCTCTTCCACCTATTCTTTGAGGAGCTAATTGGACAAACCCTCAACTACTTAATTTAGTTTTGATTTAAATTTAAAAACAAAGGCGGAGCTATCTTCCCGCAGAAAATCACGTAGGCATGAAATCACAAACGCACACCACATTTAGCCAAAACCATTGACTGGTTGGAAGAAACAGGATGTTTTTGAAATGTCTCCCCAGACACTTCAAACCACTTAAGATTATAAAGTCGGGGGCATATTTGTGGCGGCTGCTGAAGTCATGGAGCATTTTTCTTGTTCGAGGAGACAGGCAAAGTGCTGGGCTGTGTCTTGGAGTGGCGCCAGCCCATTGCGCTGCGCGGCAGAGAGCCTGAGCATATGTCTGTTCAGTGTGGTCCCAAGTAGCAGAAGGTGAGGCAGCTTGGGTTGGAATAAACATGCACACCCCCCACACACGCACACCCCCGCACAGACACACACTTTCAAAAAACAATGCTGTCCCTAGGTCCTAGGGTGCACTGGGACTTCTCATGGATATTGCACTTTTTTCTGCATGTCCTTCTCCAAAAGAGTAGTTTCTTTTTCCTTCGGTTAGACGGGAGCAGCAAGCCTGTGGGGCTCCGCTCCTGGCTGCCTATGAAAGGCTAGTCAAGTTTGCAAGTGTTTGCGATGGGTCAGATTTAAATATTATGGGGAAGAGCCATCTGGTGATTTGGCTTCTTTATATTTGGTTGTGATTAATGTTGAATGTACCACTGCTGTCATCTATTCTGAGGCTTATTAAAAATTAAGGAAATTCCTCTCCAAAAAATGGCAGTGAGCATCCTCCCCCCACCCCCGGTTCTTAGTGGTGACTCGTGTGTCCTGAAGGGCCGTGGTGGGGACACAGGCCTGGAGGAGGGAACCTGCCTGAGCACTCGTGGTCACCCAAGGCAGCTCTCGGGGCTGCTTCTCCCATCCAGCCGCCCCCAGGAAGGGATACGGCATAGTGTCCACACTGCAAGCAATAGGACGAGCAGGGGACAGCACTCAGGAGAGGCAATAAAGAGTGGAATGAGAGGAGAAATTTGGGAGCAGAGTGGGCAAGAGAAGGTATAGAGCACAGCGCCCCTACACGAAATGGAATGACCGGCCTCCCACCTCACAGGTCTAAGAACCCTGACCTGTGGAATTAACAATGCCCCTTGCCCTCTGCAGACGCTGTTTTGTTTCAATGTCCTTTTGGCAGCAGACTGTTGTCTCGTCCCATCTGCACAGGCCTGAGCCAGTGTAGACTCCATAATGGTTTGGTGTCGCCCCACCTGGGACTGTGATATCGGCATAGTTTTTTTGTGACGTTCTTGCTTTGTCGTGTTGATGCCTTTCTCCGAATCCTGTCATTGTGTTCTCGCAGCTGTGTGACGTGAGTGGCGAAGTTTTGGATACGTGTGAGGGGGATTTGCAGGGTAAGCTGGCCCCAGCCTCGCCCCCTCCGCCCCGTAGCCAGGCCAGCCGCCGCCCGCTCCTCTCTCGGCTCCCGTCTCTGCATGTGGCCCGTCCGCATGGCTGCTTCACCCTCCAGCCTCCCCGACCTCAGCAAGGAGGAGCCGATCCGTGAGCTCACTTGGCTTTGAGGGATCACTGGCCTTTCTCTCTGTCTTTGCACAAGAGGAGCTCGGGGAGAGAGCAGCCAGCAGCTTAGCTGTCCTGTGCCCCACCTTCTCTCTCGCTAGCGTCACCTCCTTGCGGTTCCGCCTCTCTCCTCAGGTGTAGGATGTGGAGGGTAACAGATCTGTCCTTCGAATAACGGATCTGGGGAGTCTTTTGTGTCCAGTGCCCTGGGACGTTCACCTGCACACCTTTGCTTAGGAAGGGGTCCCCAGGGGACCATGCCTGGTGCAGCCCAGCACAGTGTCCACCCCCATGGCCTGGATCCTATTTCTTGTGGCCATAAGTTTGCACCAGCAGATCTCCACTTCCAGACGTAGATTCTAACATCCGTCTTCCTCTGTGCCAGGTTGAGTGCGCAGGCAAATCCTGAAGAATCTGTAGTGTTAGAATTCAGCCCGAGCCCCCTCTCCCCACCCCACTGTGCTGGGCAGCCAGATCCTTTCTATCCGATGCAACAAAGTATCTTGGAGCATTTATATCTGGATCTGCTTGGTCTCCTCCTCCTCCAGAGAGTAGATGCTCCAAACTAAAGCCAAGGCAAGAACATGAGGGAAGCCGGAAGGAATTAGGTGTATCTGCCTCAATAAGGAGGGATGGCCACAGTAAACCGGAGTTTTTTTCCCCCATTTTGGCCCATGATCCTACAGAGCCTCAGGCAGGTCTCCTGGCAGAGTGGCCTGCAAACCGGAAGTCACAGCTTCTCTTCCCCCAGGAGTGCTGGTGAGGGCTTCTCCCCCGAACCCTGTTCCCTTGCTAAGTGGCTCTTCTCCCTCAGGGGTCTGGATAAGGGTACGGCAGCTCACATCCAGGGCCTGTCTCACGCATGTCTAAACTCATCACCCTGACTATTCCCATCTGACTGCTGAGGTGCAGGGAAGGTCAGAAACTTGTCCAAGGTCACACATCTACTGCATGACAGATTTGAGATTTTGAATCCAAGCAATGGAGCTTGTGCTTACCTGATAATGAACCCTGCACGGCAGGCAGCACAGCCTCACACCTGTGCGTGGGGGTGGGGGGCAGGCATCAAGGGGAGGGCAGAGGCAGGCCCGGGGCCCACGGACACCCTGGGAGGCAGAAGAGCCACCTGCTGCAGGAAAAGCAGGTGGCACTGGCTGAACCGAGCAAGCCTCAGTGCCCACCCCCCACCACCACCACCAGATCTCTCCTCCTCCATCAGGCAGCGAAACAAAGACAGGCTGGGTGACATTTAGAGGACTGTCTGTGGGGTGGGAGTGGGGTGAGGGAGGAGGACCTTTGTCCCAGAGCTTCTATGTTTGTATGATGTCTTTTAGGGCAGTGTCCGAGTGTCTGTCTGTACACGCAGTATGGTATTCCTCAGTCTGAACACATGTCTTACAAAAAACAAACAGAAACCCCACCTCCCAAGGGTGGTCCAGGGCTTCTCTCCCGCTGGGTTCACTGCCTCTGTCACCCCGAGTGCTGCTAGGTGAAGGGCAGGAGCAAGCAGGCAGAGTTGGGGAGACAGCATGACAGGGGAAAGGACCCCAAGGTCTGTGTCTGTCTGGCTCCAGCACATCCCAGTTCACCCCTGCAGCCCCCAGAGCAGCAGGCTCGGCCTCACCAGCGTCTGCCAGGGCAGTGGCTGCAGCTCCAGGGCCATTTCCAATGTGAGTGTCAAACAGGGGCCCTGCGCATACTGAGCCGCTGCTGGCTCTGAGGACTCCTGTCTCCTTTGCCTACTCACACATGTCCCCACTGAGCCCTATCACTCCAGGTACATCCTTCCTGATTGTCTCACCAGGAAGAATGCCCTTTGAGTGCTTCTAATAAGGATGTGACCAGAGGTGGGGGTTGTCCCTGCGTCAGGGAACAACAGTTTGCTGCTGTGACTACCAGAGTCCCGAGGGACACCCTCTGCTCTGCCTCCACCAGCCACCCTCGAGGTCGCTGTTTCTGAGTGAGGACACAGGCACAGGATGCCCCCATTCATTCACGGACTTGGGAGAAGCAGCGAGTATTTTTTTACTATCTCAGGTCCTGTCCCTGCAGATTCTAGGGGATAAAATGCAGTCTGATACAGATCCCCAAAAACGATGTCACGAAGACCTGCCCCAAGAGCATCCTTATCAAGAATCAAGCATCGGGTGGCCTAGCGGGGGAGCCTGTTCTAGCCTTCCCCTCTGACCCGCCGTGGCGCATCCTGGATGCTCGGGTACTGCAAGCTCATGAGGGAGAAGCAAAGCAGGCCCCGCCACAACCTGATCATGCAGCAAAGTGCTTAAACCAGCCTCCAAGTGACCCATCCCTAGAGTAACTCCCCACCCTGCTGCCTGAGGCTCACCGTACTTGTCTAGCCGGAAGCCTCCTTAACGACCTCTCTCCCCGCCAACTTGCAGATCTCGTCCACTTTGACATCCCTTCGATCCACATAGAGCTCGGGTCCACGCTCCGCCTGAGTCCCCGGGAGCGCGCGCCGAGACACTCAGTGACTGACAAGAGGGACGAGGAGGAGTCTGAGAGCACCGCCCTCTGACACGTACCCGCCCACCCCACACCCTGTACATACACACGTGGGCCCCAGACACGCCGCCAGGAGCAGCGTCCCCGAGCTTGCCAAGTGTTCTCCGTTGGCTCTTCCCTGTCACTGCCAACGCGAGGTTGGGGTTTGGCAGAAAATCGTGATCTCCGGTCTGTGTGGCAATGCTGGTGGTGCAGATTTTGTTTTTTTCCTTTCGGGTGGCGACTCTGGCCTTTGTTTTGACCTTTGCCTTTTGACTTTGTGCCTATTTTGATCTACTTTCAGCCTCCGTGCCCAGCAACACCCACCTCTGCACCCAAGCGTTTGTCAGAAACGTCATTTGCAGGGTGGGGTGTGCAGAAGAGGGTCGCGTTGCCTCGTTAGACCTGAGGGCTGCTGCATTCCTCGGACAGCTAATGTCAGGTCCTGCAGTGTCTGCTTAATGGCTACAGAAAGGAAACAGGACAGCAGGGACCTTGCACTCACAACTGGACTAGGTCCAGGCTTCTGGCGGTCCTGAGGCACTGACCCTTGCAGCTCCCTGGGGGAGGGCTCGCACTGTGGAACCCTTCAGGCAGCCCCTAACCAGTGTGCTCCAAAGCAAATGGCTTAAACAAAGTTTGCTTTATTTCCTAACCGTTTTCTTTTTCCCCACCATGTGGCTGAAAGCTGCCATTACTTCCTGTCACTTTATACTTTCAAATGTAAAACATGATCTTGAAGGTAGCCCCCATCCCCCCAAAACATTAGCTGAGAGTAATTCTATCCCTCCGGGTACCTGGAGGCACTAGTGTGTGAGGTCCTGGAGCCCACCTCTCTTTCTGGAGGTTACAACTGAATAGCAATAATTCTGTTACCCAAAGCATGTAGAGGAAAGTGAAACCAGCCACGGAGACACTGGCCCACGTGCTCAGCCTGCGTGTGGCCTGCTTTGCTCACCGGCCTCTGCCGCTCATCCCTTCTCATGAGTCCCACCTGGTCCCAGGACGAGGGCCAGGATGGCACCCGGGAGCCTCTCCACGCTTGGGGATTAAGGGAGTGAGAAAAGATTTGGGCCATGCATGCAAAGTCAAAGTTTAAAATTTTATCCTTTTAAAATAGATATAATATACCTATATATGATATAATATTTGTATATATGAAATCTCTCTATATTTGTTTAATTTGAGCCATTCAATCTAAACCAATGTACAGGTGTACAATGAAAAATTTAAATGCTTAGTTATTTTTCCCAACACAGTGTAAAGCCACCCTTCTGAGAGTGAGTGGGATCTGCAGACTTTTGACGTTACGGCTTTGCTCACTTCCTGGCAAGGGCAGTTCAATCCTCGATTTGTAATGGAGTGGGGGGGTGAAAATTATCTTTAAATACATGTACAAATTGTTGTCAAAAGTAATGTTATTAAAATAGATTTATTATCCCTGAGCTTGGCATATGTTCTTGTTTTAATAATAAACCCGTGGGGACACGGCTATCAATCTCACGCACTGCAGCAGGAAGGCGCCCGAGGGTCACCGCTAGGGAAGGCAAGTCCTTGGTCTGTCTGTTGCTCTTGTTGCATTCTCCTGGGTAGGGAGAATACACAAATAAATACTAGGTTCAACTCTGAGAATTTTCTCTTGATTTTTTCAAGCACTAACTTGTGTTTATAAATCCCACAATGAGAGCAAGGGAACCAGCCCAATGTGACATTTCTCAAAACTTTCAACAGCAAAGAGTAATCCTTATTCTCATTTAAGGCAAGAGAGCAAATCTGTTGTCTCCGCTTTTACCCAGAGCAGGAAGACTCGTGTGTCCCTGACTGGCTGCACTGGTCCGCACGGGCTCCCACCACCGGTGTGTGCAGCCTCGACACTGCTGCTTGGGCCAGCACAGCTTGACTTCCTTCAGAAGCCTCGGCTGACAGGCGCGGCTCCCTGAGGACAGGCTCCAAAGGTCCTTGCTGCGGTCAGAGCCGACTTCCAGGGCACACTGGGTCCCCGGCAGGGTGACGCCGCAGCACAGAGAGCCCTCCAAGGCAGCACTAGGATGGAGCGAGAGAACTCAGGGTTCCAAACTCAATCTTTATTGTGGCTGTTTTTTTGGAAGTATTATTCCTTGAGTCTTGGACACTCAGACCCACTGTTCCCCGTCATGTGGCTTCTCTCTGGCGTGCAGAGGGCATCGTTGTGGAGCAGGTGAGGGGTACTGCCTGCTGAAGTTGCCATGACTTCTTTAAAAACCAACTTGCAATGGAATTAGCCACACCTGCTTTCTTCTGTCCAGCACCTCGTGTCACACAGCTGTGCCAGGTACCAGTCACCGGAGGCACCTACAGACTAGGGCTTATCCAGGGGCCGGGCCATGGCTCGACTCCACACCTGCGCTGAGCTGCCTCCTGGTGGGTCGTGCTCTCCAGCCCCCACCAGGTGAGGAAAGCAGATGGGGGTGCCGGGCACAGGGCAGAAGATACAGCCTTCAGAGCTCGGGATCACTCCTGGGTCTTCACTGGGCTCTGACCTTCTTGCTCTGTGGGCTCTGCGGCTCCTTGGCATGGGCCCGTTTCTGCTGGGGCTCCCTGTCCTCGGGGCCGCCCGCCAGCTCCTGGGAGAGGAGGGCCGCCCGCACCAGCCGCAGCTCCCGCTTCTCCCTGCGCTCCTCCATCTCCTCGATGTCGCCAGCAAACAGGGCTTTCAGTGGGGCGATCAGCCTGGGCACTGTGGGAAAGTCTCCAAAGCAGACCTAGAATGCAAGAGGGAGGACAAGGACACGCCTCAGAGGGGCAGGGATGGGGGCTGGCAGCACCAGGTCCCTTACAGACCCTGAAGCCCACTGATCAGGGCCTAGAAAAGACAGGCCTCAGAGGGAAGGCCATCTAAAGAAAGGGGCAGAGACTCCCCACGCCTGGCTGAGGGTGGCAAGACTGAACAGGCCTCAGGAACAGGAAGGGAAGACAGTCCGAACTCCGAAAATAAAGCTCCTGAGAAACAAGGCCTGGCTCCGCCCTGCCCCTTCATCCTAGAGGCCGGACGGGCAGGCTCGGCTTGCCCATGGGTGAGGCCAACACCTGCCTCAAGTCTGTGCTTGAGGCTCAAATATGACTGAATGGGCCAAGCCTAAAAGAGACTCTCAAAAGCTTCCAGTGAAGCTGAGGCTGATGTCTAGACGGCCCCTGCAGTGGATCTCGCCATCAAACGTGGTGCTGGCTATGACTACCCAGGGATGGATAGATAGCCTCACCTGAGCAGCCCGAGCCAGAAAGGAAACTCCAAACGACCATCCCAACAGTGTGTAAAGTACCCTCTCTGCCCCGTCCCCACCCCTACTGCCAACGTGACACACACCTTCATGTGGTCAAAGGCAATTCCAACTTTCTCATTGAATTCAGGGCTGAAGAGCGGGATCTTGGCGTATCGCTGGCTGAAGTGGTTCAGCATGATGAACTCTGCATTCATGCGCATGCCCACGCCAATGGCTTGGGAGGTCGTGCTGCAAAGGACAGACACGGCACAGAGGAAGCTGAACCACAGCACAAGACTCGGAGCCACACACACTCTGGCCCGCAACTGCACCCAGGGAGGCTGGTGGGCTTCCTTAACTGGCAGCTTTTAGCCAACACAATCTCTGCTTAGGGCCAGATCCTTCATACACTCCCCTGAACGAAGCCCACCCTCTGTGTTGGCTGCCAAAACTGTTGGGGAGGGGACCCCAGGGAAAGCAGGGACCTACTTGGGGTAACGTGCTCTTGTGTTGAAATAACAACCCCAAGGTAAAGTCCCCAGCCCCCACCTTCCCCTGGCAATTCCCTCTTGCCTTATGCTTTATTCCAGCACATTTCTAATTCTTTCAAAAAACCATGCCTGGCTGAGCATGGTGGCTCACACTGATAATCCTAGCACTCTGGGAGGCCGAGGTGGGAGGATCGCTTGAGGTCAGGAGCT
>VBSM01001082.1:2746134-2758385 GCA_008086735.1 Cheirogaleus medius
CCTTGGCCTCCCAGAGTGCTAGGATTACAGACGTGAGCCACCGCGCCCGGCCTAATCCTGGACTTTTAACTCGGTTTCCCAGTAGGTTGTCATTCTGGAAGAAAAGGTATAGATCCTTTCATGGATTTGACTGTTTTGTCAGCTTAGCAGTTACAGTTTCTGCATTAATGAAAAACTAATTTGCATTAATGTCCCATTAATGAAAAATACAAAAGCCCTCTGTATAAATCCGTTTGCCAGGCTCAGTTCTCCCCTAGGTAAACTGAACACAGTTTGGGGCCTATCCAGGCCCTGGTAGGCCCAAAACCGTGGACTGGTCTTTACAGCTCAGGACTGCTACTTTTACAACAACCCTTCTCACTCTCCCCAGGACCAAGTCACAATGTGCATAGGAAGAAGAATCTGTTTTACACACGTGGCTTTCTTATAATAATGATTCTAACTTAAGGCATTATGAGGCAGAGAATTAAGAAAATACAAGCTCTCCTGGTGTGTTCTGTTTATACCATTACCATGGGGAAGATGCTGCTCGTTTTCAGATGACCCAGAGTCTGAAGACTGCTCTGGACTGAGCCTGCCGAGGGGTCTTTCTGGACTCTGCGATGGCCAGTGCTGGTTGCACCTCCGCTCACCTGGGCAGCACAGGACACCATCAAATTACACACCGCACAAGATACACACAGCCAAAGCCCAGGTGTTCACACGTGGGAATGCCAATGAAATCAATACGTTTCTTACCAAAGAAGTAAATAACTAGTTACTTCCCCACCTGGTTTCTGGGCTGCGTTTATACCTTACTCATCTTTACATTTCTACTCAGCTCAGAGCCTTGCCCAGGGTACAAACTGAACAGTGATGACTAAACAGCATGCAGGCTGCAGGCAAGCTGATGCATTATCTCCATGCTCACTGAACAAACGAAGGCCCAAAAGGTACCCATCTCCAGGAGAAGGAGCACAACTTTGCAGTTAGTTAAATCTCAAGGTCAAGATAAAAAATTCACAGCTCCAAGAAGCTAAAGCACAGCTGATGGTCTAAAAAGAAGCCCTGCTTGCTCCTCCATGCATGCTCACTCATTAAGGCCTGGTGGGCCCTGGGAAAACAATGATCAACAAAATTCAGTACATATTATAGAAAAGTAAGCTGTTATATGCAAAACAGGGAAGAGCAGGGTGCTAGAAAGGAACTGAGGGACACAACTCGGGCTCGGGGGGTGGCAGCAAGGGTCAGGTAGGAGGAAACTTCTGACGGGAGCGAACCAGGCCAGGAGCGTGCTGCTCAGCCCAGTCTGCTCACCGGCCCACAAGCACTCATGCCTCGCTACAGCCACACCCCTCCCCGTACCCTCTTCTGCCCATGGGCCAGCGTAGGCCTTGTCTCCCTGTCAAATGCTGGACTTCTCTGGCCTTTGTTGTGTGCTCTCATCTGAAATGTCCCTACTGCTTGGTATTTTTTTCATGTAGGTAAAACCAGACATGGAATGTGCTTAGGACGAGACTGACATGCCGCCTGTTCCTAAGTCCAAACCACACAGGCCCTGGAGCCTGAAGCTTTGTAGGAGCTTCTGACCCACTAACACTTCTTTTTTTAAAAAATATATTATCCAAACTTCTCCAGAATCCTCCCATCAAAGGAGGGTACTTATGTCTGTGGCAAATAAACACTAAGCAATGAATGTGCAAATCTGGGTGCAATCTATGTTCTGACAGTGGTTGACTATGTAATATTCCAAAGCATAATCGCTATCATTATACATGAGTTAAATGGGTCTCAGGAACCACATCTTAATTCCTTAGCTAAATTCCTAGTCATGCTCAGAACACAAAACAGGGTGCCCAGTGCAAGTATTCAAATAGTTTCTAGCTTCACCCAAATTTTCCTTACTTAGGACCTAGATCCTCCTATGAGGAAATCTGGCTTTCATACTCACTATATATGGGGATCTGGTAAACCGTCATGGTTTCATCCTGGTATTCCGGTGCAGAGTGGGGCCGCACAGCTACATGAAAACCATACAAGAGGAGAGATGCATTAGTAAGACGTATGAAATTTAGCTTCCAAGATCACTAGTCATAAGCAACTGAACTGCTTCAGAATTCTGGTGGCAATCTGCTACTAAAACCAGAATGTCTGAGCAGATTAAAATGTTTAAGAGAGAAACAAACATGTATTTTCACCAGTCATTCATATTGACTACAGCCAAATGAAAGGAAAGATATGTTATAAGCATTGGTGACCATCCATTAAAAAAAATTTTTAAAAAGAAAATACTCAAATGTAAGAGGTCCAAGTTAAATAGGATCGTGAGGCCAGAGAATCTATCATCTCAACCATAAGGGCTGGTATGCACTTAGAAATAAAATGCTAGTGCTCTATAAAAGAGAAGCATTAATAAGCCAAAGATGGACAAGGGACCAGGGCCAGGATAGTGAGGCCTCTTCCCATCAAGAGACCATGAGCCTCCTGGCAGGGCTGAGCTGAAGGGCAGTACACACAAACGACCACAAAACCTTTACCATCCTCTGCTCACACCTTCCCTTCCTCCTGCAAGGAATTTAAGGCAATTTGACAATGGAGAGCACCTCTAGGACTGAGGAAGGAGCCTTGGTGCCTGAATGGAGACTGTCACACAGCATGCATGAGAGTACATATGAGTTTTTAAATCACTCCTGCCTACCTGGCCCATATTTTTACAGCATGAGGTCAGAGCACAGAAAATGTAATAGGCATTACTCCATCTCAGGTTGATGAAGCATTTGATTTTAAGGCTCAATTTAGATTCTTTTTTTTTGTCTAATTTCTACTTGAGCACAGATGTTTTCAATGGATTCTAATTTGAAAGGTCAGGGGCTGGGCGCCGTAGCTCACGCCTGTAATCCCAGCACTCTGGGAGGCCGAGGTGGGAGGATCGCTTGAGGTCAAGAGTTCGAGACCAGCCTGAGCAAAAGCGAGACCCTGTCTCTACTAAAAAAATAGAAAGAAATTAATTGGCCAACTAAAAACATAAAACATTAGCCAGGCATGGTGGTGCATGCCTGTAGTCCCAACTACTTGGGAGGCTGAGGCAGAAGGATCGCTTGAGCCCAGGAGTTTGAGGTTGCTGTGAGCTAGGCTGACGCCACGGCACTCTAGCCCCGGCAACAGAGTGAGACTCTGTCTCAACATAATAATAATAATAATAATTTGAGATGTCAGGGCATGTATGACTAAGAAATAGCAGATAATGAGTCATAGTCAAAGACATACCCAGGTCTATTCCTTTCAACGGACCAGAAAATATTTTGATTGCTTCTATGTATTTTTCCTAAAGAAAAAAACAAAGAAATGAATAGTATGTTAAACAAATACTAAACACAACAAAGCATTCAAGTATATAAAAAGTATCAATAGGTATCAATAGAAAACAAACTTTAATAAGTATTATGTACCTCATTTATGCAAATATTTACTAAGTGTCCACTATATGTTAGATGCCAAGGATTTAGCAATGAAAAAGAGAGACTCCTTGCTCTCATGAACCCAGTGAAGGAGACAAAAATGAAACAAATGGTAATACAGACAAGTTTGTGGCAATTATGGTAAGTGCTCTGCAAGAAAAATGAAAAGTCCTCCCAGTCTGCTCAGGTCAGGGCAGGAGGGCTGCACACTGTCCTGTCACCCAGTCCAGCGGCAGGCGGTTCCTGGTGCTAACAGAACAAGGCCCCACTCCTGGGCCTGCCTGGTTCCCTCCCCAGTGCCACAGGGAGCCCAGTTAGTGACTCCCAAGCCTGGGTCAGGCCTGGCCTCATCTCAGACCCTGCTTAGGACAGGGGATGCGGCAGGGTTACTCCTTTCCTCAACCCCTATTGGTGCATTTTCTTGAAAGAATAAAATTGCCTCCCTCCTTGTGCTGCTCAAAAAAAAAAAAGAAAAAGAAAAATGAAAAGTGCAGAAGGTTGGAATCCAACTTGTCTGGAGAGGTGGGGACAGCTCTGGAATAAATGAGCTTCTGGCTGAGCCCTAAATGTTCAGTAATGATACAGGCAGGGACAAGAAGAGGCAAAGGGAACTGGGGTATGGAGGAAAGCCCTGAGGTGGGCATGGCTTCGGTGGGGGCAGGAGGTGAGAAGAGCTGAAGAATTGGCCCTTGCAGCTGTAGCCCGGTGACAGGTACAGATGGAAGTGTGTGCAGGGGCCAGGGCCTTTAGGACTTGTAGGCCATATTACAGTGCTCAGATTGCATTGTAATAGGGAGCCCTTAAAAGATTTTAGGTTGGGAAGTGACACTACATTTCTGTCTTAAAGTCATCTCTCTGGCTGTGGTGTAGGGAATCGATTACAGGGAGGCAGGAATGGATTTGGGAGGCTATTGGAGTACACAGGTGTATAAGACAGAGATAATGAAGGTCTTAATGAGATAAGGACAAACGATGGATTTCAGACATTATTTTGGGGATAGAATTAATAGGTCTTAGTGACTGGTTGCCTTTCTTCTTAAGAAGTGGAAAATGTGGCTGAGCGCGGTGGCTCATGCCTGTAATCCTAGCACTCTGGGAGGCCGGAGGAAGGAGGATTGCTCAAGGTCAGGAGTTCGAACCAGCCTGACCAAGAGCGAGACCCCGTCTCTACTATAAATACAAAGAAATTAATTGGCCAACTAAAAATATATAGAAAAACTTAGCCAGGCATGGTGGCGCATGCCTGTAGTCCCAGCTACTTGGGAGGCTGAGGCAGAAGGATTGCTTGAGCCCAGGAGTTTGAATTTGCTGTAAGCTAGGCTGATGCCGCGGCACTCTAGCCAGGGCAACAGAGGGAGACTCTGTCTCAAAAAAAAAGAACTGGAAAATGAACTGATACATTCAATAGTTTTAACAATGTGCACACAACTTCTGTACAGTGTAGTAAGCTGGTTTTGAAGGTAAGAAGATATCTGAAATTTAATACATGAATAAAAACAAAAGCTAACATTTATTGCATACCTACTTGGTGCCAAACATCTAATAAAGTGAGTTAGTGCTTTATATGTTTTATTTAATCTTTAACAACAACTCTATGAAATATTATAACTATTTTACAGATAAATCTGAGGCTCAGAATGAGTAAAGTAACTCATTCAAGGTCACACACTTAATTAGGCTTTGAATTCAAGTCTATTCAACTTGAAAGGTGAAATGTTTACTGCATTACCAGGTATCTCTGGAGAGCAAAAGACTAATTTGCAAAAATGAAAATTCTTATTACTAACATTAAAAAAGGAAGGGTTGGTTTTGAAAGGTGAGTCAGGAGAGACTCACCAGTTGTGGAGGTCCAGAAAGTACACACTTTGGAAGCCCGGTTTCCTTTAAAGTAAGAATCATTCCTAAAAAGGATGAATAAAATGAGATCTCTCATCAACTTGACCTATAGTCACTCCTGGGAGGAGCACCCTGTACTTATCTAGCTATTTATCTACGTGTCCTCATTCCAGCTTCTAAACACTCATCAGGGAACATGTGCAGAGCAGAAGTGATGCTAGCTAGAAGTATAAGGGATGCCAAATATTCCTCAAATACCTCTAGAATGGGCTGAGCTGACACTA
Source organism: Cheirogaleus medius (assembly GCA_008086735.1). Classification (NCBI taxonomy): domain Eukaryota; kingdom Metazoa; phylum Chordata; class Mammalia; order Primates; family Cheirogaleidae; genus Cheirogaleus; species Cheirogaleus medius. The sequence continues at coordinate 2,751,692 of VBSM01001082.1, forward strand.
GGGTGAGGCAGTGAGGCACTTAGTGTGCAAAATTTAAAGAGGTACTCACTCTCAGAATCATGCTAATGAAAGGATGGCCTTAAATTTCATACCCTAGGTGACTCACCTGCCTCAGCCAAATCTCAGCCCTGAGAACCAGGACTGGTTCAACAATCCACTCCTTCCCATCCACATCACCAAGCTTACAGAATTTGGCTATAACACAATCGACTTTCCCAGTTGACAGACATGAATGATGGAGTAATCTGGATAGTTGGTACCTGTGTGTGGCTGCCAATGGCCCCCATGGTAAATTTACTGAAATTACCACTGCTACACTCTCCAGTTTTCTGCCATAAACCTCTGGCCCAGCAAACCAAGAAACCAAGTAGACGGTAACACTGAGCTGGCATAAAAAAGAAATCCACCTCTGCTGGACTCGGAAGATGTGCAAAAAAAGGTGAAGCAGATTAAAATTCCAGACTTCCCACCAGCCTCTGACCCTGCAAAGAATATACTCACCACACAACCCCCCAACATTACTCCAGTGCATTCGTGTCAGGAATATGTTGTCCAGGCGAGCAACCTTCAACCTAAGAAAAACATTTGAGCAGGATAAAATGAACTGACCAAGAACCACGTCTTTTTCTATAAACACACACCTGCCTCTTGTCTCAGCTTTCAAGCCCACAATCACCTCCACCCCAAAAGCAATTGATTGACTCACTTGTGTTCCTGCATGAGTCGCTGGACACCTTCTCCACAGTTGAAGAGATACCTACAAGACAAACAATACACAAAGACTATTCTGTAAAATCTCTGACATCGATTAGATGCTTTATTGTAGACTCTGGAAACAAATAAACATACATTAAAAGTCCATGTACCGCCGGGCGTGGTGGCTCACGCCTGTAATCCTAGCACTCTGGGAGGCCGAGGTGGGTGGATCGTTTGAGCTCAGGAGTTCGAAACCAGCCTGAGCAAGAGCGAGACCCCATCTCTACTAAAAATAGAAAGAAATTAATTGGCAAACTAAAATATATAGAAAAAATTAGCCGGGCATGGTGGCGCATGCCTGTAGTCCCAGCTACTTGGGAGGCTGAGGCAGAAGGATTGCTTGAGCCCAGGAGTTTGAGGTTGCTGTGAGCTAGGCTGAAGCCACAGCACTCTAGCCGGGGCAACAGAGTGAGACTCTGTCTCAAAAAATAAATAAATAAATAATAGAATTAAAAAAAAAAGTCCATGTACTGCCTGGCCACATATCTGCTATTAGGACAGCAGGTTTTGAACCCTTCTTAGAAAAAGGTCAGAGGGGAGGTCTGTGTGGGCTTGTGCTGGGTCAAGATAGGGCATTACCCCCATCAGCTCCTCACCAAATCTATCTACCACATATGCCAACTAAGAGACCCCGGCTTTGGGGTGCACAGAGGGGGTATGGCTCAGAGTGTGCTAAGAGCCAGCCCAGGGCCTAAGGATTGGGAAGAGGACCCTTAGATCCAAATTTGAAGTTCTTCTCTGATCCCAGGAAATCACATGGACTAAGGCATACAAAGACTCTAGGATTTCCCACCCACCAGAAAACCAAGAACTGCTGCAAAGGTGAAATCCCACATGTGTAAAGTAGGGGACACTTAAGCTCAGGGAGGAGCCGCGACGTTCTGGGGCTGGACAGCATGGAGGGCCCGGCAGGGCAGCGCGGAGCTCGGTAAGGGGACGCCATGGAGGCCAGGTCGGAGTCCCGGCGTGGCGCACTGACCGGTTGTACTCGGAGAAGACGTAGACCGCAGCGCCCGCGTCCCGGTCGCCGGCAGCCACCACCTGCAGGTACACAGTGTTCGGGCCCCCGGGGATCCCCGACGGGCCGCGCTTCTCCCGCGCGCGCAGGTGCCGCAGCGGGTCCTTAGGCGGCCGCTGACGGCGGGCGGGTCCCTGCGACATGGTGCGCCCAGCCACGGACCGCAGCAGCGAGCGAAGCGCCCACATGCGCTCGCTCGTCTCCACCGGGAGTGAGAAAGCAGCCGGTCACCTCCGTCCGTGTGCTCCAAGCACAGCCCCTCCGTTCCGCATGGCGCATCCAGCCAATCAGCGTGCTGCAAACCGAGAGGCCCGCCTCCGGGAGGCTGTTCATCCAATAGAGAGAAGTCTTGCCGCTCGGGACCTGTCAATTGGCAGCGACCATAGAGCGAAGGAATGCTAGAGCGCCACAACCAGCCACTCCCATTGTCCCTTTCTGGCTTTCCCTGTCTCAATTTGTTCCGGAAACTGCCCTTCTCCTGGGGCGGGACTTCCAGGAGTACAGAAAAAGCAATACTGGTTATAGCGCTGGTACTTGGAGTTTGGTGTTGCGCTGAGAGGTGTGAGTGCTGCCTCCACCCATTATGAGCAGTACAAGTAGGCAAAGTCAGCCCCTCAGAGCTTTGGTTTGATCTTGTTTAAACGTGAGGAATAAATTGTGTTGGGCGTTAGCATGGAAGCTTTGGCTAATTTTATTTCTACTGTAATTCGTATGAAGACAAATGATCATTTTAGTAGCTTTTGGGGAAGAAAGCAAGAATCTATTAATGTATAACTGGGTTAAGAGAACAAGCTCTGGAGCAAGAGAGTCTTGGGTCGTTTATTAGCTGAGTGATCTTGACCTCTCTGAGCCTCAGTTTCATTATCTGTAAAATGAGAGTGATAACAGTACCTGCTTAAGAAAATTTTTAGAATTAAATCACCTAATAATATATTGACATCGCTTTAAGTGGCAGTGGCACAGAAGAGGCACTCAAGTAACATTCATCGGGTGCCAGGCAGGTGAGGGCGGAAGAGGGGATGGGTAAATTCACACCTAAGGGGTGCAGGTGCGCTGTCTGGGGGAAGGGCACGCTTGTAGCTCTGACTCGGGCGATACAAAAGCGTTTGCACCCCTGTAATACTCTGAAATTAAAATAAATAAATAAAATAGTAAAAAAAAAAAAGGGGGGGTGGAAAATTAAAGAGAAAATAAACTGTTTCAACCCACATAGAATATACACTGACTAGGGACATCACAGGGGTAGATGTCCCGATACTAGTCCTTTGAAAAGCAAAGAAAGACTTGCTACACCCTTATGTAGCTAATGAGGATTTCTCCCTGAGCGAGATATCAGTTCAAGCCACTAGAAATACAGGGAGGGAGCTCCCTTAAATGGGGGAGATAGTTTACCTGGAAGCTCCACTCAAATATGAAACAGCCTTTATGGAGGATTACCACCCACTCTGTAAAAACACGTTTTGTACTTGAAATAACCCTCCCAGTGAAGGTCAAACTCTGTAGATCTGCTTCACACCTTTAGAGGGCTTACATACTGAAAAGATTATGATACCACCATCCCCATAAGTATTCAAAATAAAATAAAACGATACTTTTAAAAAGCTGATTTAAATAGTGTTAGTGCAATAAAATACTAATTTTTCCCATTGACCATTCTGATCCTTTTTTTTTTTTTGAAATATCAAATTATACACACACACTCAGACACACATATGCAATGTTGTTCCTCTATTTCCTTGGTGCCCTGGGCACATATCTATCTGTCAGTTAATCCCAAACTTCTCATACCTTAAAAATATAGGAAGAATCACTTTTCGTCATCTACTTTTATAAAATTGCGAGAGCTGGATGAAGAAGCTAGGGAAGGCTTGGTGGTTATCAGGTTGTTTCTAGGGCTTGGTATGCTTTTCTGTACTGATACTGTAGCTGTGGGACTAGCCCAGACTGGGCCTGCTCTATTGATAACAAAATGTCAAGTTACCTTGTAAGTAACACAGTGCCAAAAACTGCAAGTCATGTAGCCTAGGCATGAGCAATAGACAAAGCTTTGGCCATTAACCTGGAATCAATTCCTCCCCTCAGAACCAAGAAGACCAGGACATGATCTGAACTGGAATGCTGGAACTCTTTCAGACAAGTGATCCATTGGCCCAGAAGATCCAGAGCTAAAATCTGCCTCAACATACCTTACCACAAATGGTCAAATTTGAAGCCCTCAAATCAGACCCTACAAAGCCAACACTGCTAAATCCTTTCCCTTTCCCTCCGAGCCTATAATTGCCCCAGACCTCAAATTGGGGAGAAAGATTCGAGCTGGACTCCTGTCCCCTTGCAGGCTAGCCTTGCAATAATGCCTTTCTTTACTCAGTGCCATGGTATTGGCTTTTATGCACACTGGTTAGCGAGCCCATTTGTTCCATAACAATACTCTGGGTCATATTTTTATTCCTGGTAATATGAAGACAAAGGACTTTCACAATGTTACATTGGAATACTGTTAACAGGAGGTAGCTTGAAAAATGCCAAAAATGTTTTCTGACTGTTTAAACATCCCCCACTCCGTTTGGAGAAGTACATCCCCCACTCTGTTTGGAGAAGTAGGACCTCCATCCCTCCTCAGGCCAGTTGTTGGGAAGGGCATAGGAATGTCTTTTGTTCATTGTGCCATAGAAGATGGCTCAAGGGAATTGTCTGGGCAGACGTCACAAGATCATCTTAGCCAAAAATGGGATGCATCTGAGCAGATGTCATGAGATTGTCTTAGCCAAAGATGGGATTGATCAGAACCTTTAAAAGCTCTGTACTTCTGCTCAGAGGCAGGACATTGGTACTTTGAGATGGGATTCTGCCAACCTGCTCTTTGCCAGTAAATTAATAAACTCCTCTTTCCTTCTCCTCAAACCACTTGTCCTCATTATTCTGATGTGGCCTCAGGGACAAGCACCAAACTTTCAGTAACAATATAAATTCCATGAGGACAGGGCTTTTTCTGATTCTCTGCTGTATCATTAGCCCCTAGGACAGGGCCTGACTTATGGCAGACAATAAATACTAAAAAATTAGGAAGAAGCCAATAGCTTAAATGGAGTTGTCCCTTTCTAATTGAGCAAGGCCCAAAATTCAGTCAAGATAACAACAAATGTGTCATCCAAAGGGGATTTGGTCTGACTGGTACCTCCAAAATGATAGCTAAGAAAGTCAGAGACAGAAAGATAGCTCCAGACTTGCTGGAATAGAGGAAGCCTGACCATCAGGATGGCAGAGAAAGTGGAAATTGAGGCAACAGACTTTCAGAACACAATGATACCGCAATTAATATAATCCAACCACTTCCTCTTGCTTTGAGTCTCTGTTAGTTGTCCATTTTGTATATAAACGCCCCCAAAACCCAGTGGCTTGAAATCACTTTCAACCATTTTGTTGCTCACAGTTTTGCTTAGTAGGGATGGCTTGTCTGTGCTCCTTGCAGTGGCTGCTAGAGCGGCTTCATGTGAGTGGAGTATCCTACCTGGCCTCACAGATCTGGGGCCTGGGGCCATTCCACGGGTAGCTCTCCATATGCACAGACTGCCCTCATTCGGTAGTCAGGCTGAGCTTCTTTGTGTGGTGGCCAGCCTCTAAGAGGGTGAAGTGAAACTGCAGTGCTTCTGAAGGATTAGGCCCAGAAGTCAAAGCAAGACACAGACAGCACCCACCCAGAGCCAAAGGGAGGGCAAATATACTCTACCTCTTGAGGAAAGAAATATCAAAATCACACTGCAAAAGGGCACTTGGAATGGAAGAGTCCAGGCTTTCCTGGAACCCTCTGACTATTCCATGAGGATGTGGCTACCAGGCAGAATAAGCTGATACAGGTATATTTTCATATATGTACAATTACAAATGTATAATTTAGAACTTGACTTTCTGTTATACACATTTGTAAGTATGGTTGTCATGAGGTAATACCCTCTCCCATGGCCATCTCTTGGGTGTATTCATAAATTGACTTCCTGACCGGGCACGGTGGCTCATGCCTGTAATCCTAGCAATCTGGGAGGCCGAGGCGGGTGGATTGCTCAAGGTCAGGAGTTCAAAACCAGTCTGACCAAGAGTGAGACCCCGTCTCTACTAAAAATAGAAAGAAATTAATTGGCCAACTAAAAATATATAGAAAAAATTAGCCAGGCATGGTGGTGCATGCCTGTAGTCTTTGGGAGGCTGAGGCAGAAGGATTGCTTGAGCCCAGGAGTTTGAGGTTGCTGTGAGCTAGGCTGACGCCACATCACTCACTCTAGCCCAGGCAACAAAGTGAGACTCTGTCTCAAAAGAAAAAAAAAAAAAGCTCAGAAAGCTGATGTCTTGGGAGCTGGAATGGGGTTCTAGGGCACATAAGAAAATGTTATAAGGGAATTGGGACAGGGATGGTTTTGTTTTCATTGGATCTGAGGTATTGCAGGTTTAGACCTCTAGAAACCAGACAACTCTGAATTTGCTGGCCACAATGCATCTGAAGGAGATATTTTAACAGCAAAAGTTATTTGGAAACAAATCATATAGCCTGCCAAGGACGAATTACATTGCCCTTAAGTCCTTGAGCATGTTCTCAAACTGTTTACGTGTGACTAAAATCTTTGAAACTATTCAAGTGTGGACGGAAAAATCCAAACTCTGAAATATATGAAAGAAGTTTATTCTGAGCCAAATTTGAGGACCATGACCTGGAGCCACTCCCAAGAAGACTTGAGCAAGTGGACTCACTGTGGCTGGGTTACAGTTTAGCTTTATACATTTCAGGGAGATAGGGGTTACAGGTAAAGTCATAAATCAATACATGGGAGGCATACATTGGCTTGACCCAAAAAGGTGGGACATCTCAAAGGTAGGGGGCCTTATAGGTTATAGGTGGGTTTAAAGATTCTTTGGCTTGTAATTGGTTAA
>VBSM01001082.1:2788355-2803517 GCA_008086735.1 Cheirogaleus medius
GGAGGAGACCAGGCTCTCCTAAGCACACTTAGGACAATACCACTTCCCTGCTACGGTGCTGGCTTACTTACACCTAGACACTTCCTCCTCTGCACCTCCTCCAATCATGGCATCAGAGAATTTTAGCTTGGGCTGGCTAGTAGCCATGGCCCCTCCTCCCATTGCAACAGCGAGACTACACTGAATCAAGAAGCTGCTTCTCAATGGCAGGTGCTCCCCTGAGAGTGGGGCTGCTGCAATTTGTGAGCTTTCTGCCTGGAGGCATTTCATGGGATTGTGCACCGGCAGCTTACATAGGTGGGCTGGACCAGGTGCCCCCCAGACACGAGAGTGTGCAGGGAGATGCAGGGGAGAGGTCTCAGTCCCAGACTTGGGTGGTGAGGAAGCCCTTGTGGACATATCCAAATGGAGAAATTAGAAGTCAAACTATTGCTCTTTGCTGACAATATGATCTTGTATCTAGAAAACCCCAAAGATTCTGCCAGGAGACTCTTGGAATTGATAAATAAATTGAGCAAAGTCTCAGGTTACAAAATCAGTGTACACAAATCAGTAACATTCCTGTACACCAACAACAGTCAAGCTGAGAATCAAATCAAAAACTTAATACCTTTCAAAATAACAATAAATAAAATATACTACCTAGATGCATATTTAACTAAGGAGGGGAAAGACCTCTACAGAGAGAACTACAAAACACTGATGAAGGAAATCACAGAGGACACAAACAAATGGAAAAGCATCATACTCATGGATTTGCAGAATCAACATTGTTAAAATTTCTATACCAATTTCTGTAATTTCTATTTACAGTTCAATGTAATGCCCATTAAAATACCAACATCATTTTTCACAGATCTAGAAAAAATAATTCTATGCTTTCTATGGAAACAGAAAAGATTTCAAATAGCCAAATCAACCTTAGCAAAAAGAACAAATCAGGAGGCATCACTTTACCAGACTTCAAGCTATTCTACAAGGGTATAGTAACCAAAACAGCATGGTACTGGCACAAAACCAGAAACCTAGACCAATGGATCAGAACAGAGAACCCAGATATAAAACCATCCTCATATTGCCAGCAGATCTTTGACAAAGCAGACAAAAACGTACACTAGGGAAAAGAATCCCTATTCAATAAATTGTGCTGGGAAAATTGGATAGCCACATATAGAAGACTGAAGCAGGATCTGCACCGCACCTCTAACCACTCACAAATATTACTTCATGATAGATAATAGACTTAAGCCTAAGGCATGAAACTATAAGAATTCTAGAAAGAAATGGAAAAACTCTTATAGTTATCAGCCTAAGCAAAGAATTTATGAAGAAGACCCAAAAGGCAATCACAGTCAGAAAACTAAATAAATAAATGGGACCCGATTAAATCAAAAAACTCCTTCACAGCCAAGGAAACAATCAATAGAGCGAATACACAACCTACAACCTACAGAGTGGGCAAAATAGTTGCATGCTACACATCTGTAAAGGGCTAATAACCAGAATCTACAAAGAACTCAAGCAAATTGGCAAGAAAAAAAATCAAACAATCCCATTAAAAAGTGAGTAAAAGACATGAACAGAAGCTTTTCAAAAAAAGACAGACTAATGGCCAAAAAACACATGGAAAAATGCTCAGCATCTCTAATCATCAGAGAAACGCAAATCAAAACCAGAATGAAATAGCCCCTAACTCCAGTGAGAATGGCTATTATTAAAAAGTTCCAAAACAACAGATGCTGATGTGAATGCAGAGAGAAAGGAATACTTATACACGTTGGTGGGACCTCAAATCAGTACAACCTCTATGGAAAGTAATATGGAAATAACTCTAAAAACTAAAAGTATACCTCCCATTTAATCCAGCAATCCTACTTTTTTGGCATTTACCTAAACAAAAAATCATCATTTTATGAAAAAGACACTTCTACTTGAATGCTTATTGCAGCACAATTCACAATTGCAAAGATGTGGACTCAACCCAAGTGCCATCAATATATAAGTGGATTAATAAAATGTGGTTAGAGTATACCATGGAGTACTACTCAGTCGTAAAGAAGAACGGTGAACTAATACCTTTTGTAACAACCTGGATGGAACTGGAGGCCATTCTTCTAAGTGAAGTATCACAAGAATGGAAAAACAAACACTAGATGTACTCACTATTAAACCAATAGTTTAAAAATTATTATTGTTTATAGTTTGAGGAATCTCCCTATTATTTTCCATAGAGGTTGCACTAATTTATGATCCCACCAACAGTGTAAGAGTGTTCCCTTTTCTTCACATCCTCACCAATATCTGTTATTTTTTCTTTTTCATAATAGCCATTCTGATTGGTGTAAGATGATGTCTAATTGTGGTTTTGATTTACATTTCTCTGATGATTAGCAAATCCTGAGGGAATTGTGTTTATTAGTGTTAAACTAATTGATCAATGCCCATGTACACATATGAAAGTAAAACTCAACAGAAATCAAGTATGTGGGAGGAGTTAGGAGGGTATGGGTAAATTCATACCTAACAGGTACAATGCATACTCTCTGAGTGATGGGCACACTTATAACTTTGACTCAAACTGTACAAATGCAATTCATATAAAAACATTTGTATCCCTGTAATATTCTAAAACTTTAAAAAAATAGAAAAATTAGCCAGGCGTGGTGGCCTGTGCCTGTAATCCCAGTTACTCATGAAGGCTGAGGCAGGAGGATCCCTTGAGCTCAGGAATTTCAGGTTGCAGTGAGCTACAATGATGCCACTGCACTCTAGCCTGGGCAACAGAGCAAGACTGTGTGAAAAAAAAGGAAAGAAGGAAGAAAGGGAGGAAGGGAGGGAGGAAAGAAAGAAGGAAAGAAAAAAAAGTTCAGGATTATTGTGGGACACATCATTTGGTATACAAAGAAGTTCTCTAATGGCTCAAGATTTTCCAAAATTCTTGTTGATAATGTGTAGCAAAATACTATCATATTGAAGTATTTGTTTAACATTTGTGTCATTATAAAATTTTTGCAGTTGAAAATTCAATTTCTAACTGTGATGATAGAAGAATGTTAAAATTTGCACAAATACAGCTCTTCTTTTGATTAATAAACTCTTGTAGCTTGTTTGGAAAAAAAAGAGAAATTCTGCAGCTGAAAAATTCATTGAAGGAAATACAAAACACATTCAAAAGCATCAATAATAGACTAGACCAACCAGAAGAAAGAATCTCAGAACTTGAAGATAGGTCTGTTGAAATAATCCAGTCAGATAAAAATAAGGAAAAAAGAATTTAAAAGAATGAACAAAGCCTTCAGGATGTGTGGGACTACATAAAGAGACTGAACATGCATATTATCAATATTCAGGCAGGAGGGAGAGAAATACAAAATTTAGAAAACCTATTTAAGGTAATAACCAATAAAAACTTTCCAAGTCTAGCAAGAGAGTTAGACATCCAGCTACAAGAGACCCAGTGATCCCCAGGCAAATACATTGCAAAAACAACTTCAAAATTATACATTACAATCAGAATGTCTAAAGTAAAAGTGAAAGAATGAATTTTTAAATTACCAAGAGAAAAGCATCAAGTCACCTATAAAGGAAACCCCATCAGACTAACATCAGACCTCTCATTAGAAGACTTAAAGGCCAGAAGAGAATGGGATTGTGTTTTCAAAGTGCTGAAAGAAGAAAAAACTGTCAGCCAAGAATTTTTTGTCCTGCCAGAATAAGATTTATAAATGAAGGAGAAATAAAGTCTCCCCAGACAAGCAAATGCTGAGGGAATTTGTGACCACTAGACTGGCCCTATAGGAGTTGCTCAAAGGGGTCTTGAACATGGAAACTAGAGGTTAATACTCACCATGGCAAAAACACATGAAAATATAAAACTCACTGTCTTATAAAACAATCACACAAAGAAGGAAGAGAAAGGAATCAAATAGCAACATGATAGAATTTCATCAAACTACAAAGACAAAAAGGCAGGAAAAGAAAGAAACAAAGAATTCATAAAACAATTAACAAATATGACAAGAAGAAAGCCTTATATAGAAAGGTTAATATATCATATTAACCTTGAACATAAATGAGTTAAATGCTCCCCTGAAAAGATATAGATTAGCAGAATGGAAAAGGTGGGAGGATCACTTGAGGCCAGAAGTTTAAGACTAGCCTGTGCAAGATAGCAAGACCCCATCTCTACAACAAAAACAACAATAAAAAATAATAAAAACAATTTATTTTTGTCTAAGTTCACATCAAAAAGAGGCTAAATAGCCAAAGCAATCTTGAGCAAAAAGAAGAAGCTGGAGGCATTGCATTGCCTGACCTGACCTCAAATTATACAACAAGGCTATAGCAACCAAAACAGCAAGATATTGGTATAAAAATAGACACACTCTTAGATCAATGGAACAGAATACAGAAATCATAAATAAAGCCACATACTTACAGCCAACTGATCTTTAACAAAGTCAACAAGAACATACACGTGGAAAAAGACATCCTTTTCAATAAATGGTGCTGGGAAAATTGGATTGCCACATGCAGAAGAATGAAACTTGACCCCTCTCTCTCACCATAAAAAAATCAACTCAAGATGGATTAAAAATTTGAATGTAAGAACCTTAAACTATAAAAATACCAGAAGAAAACCTAGGGAAAACTCTTCTGGACATTGGTCTATGCAAAGAATTCATGACTAAAGCCTCAAAAAAAAATGCAACAAAAACAAAAATAGATAAATGAGACAATTAAAATACAAAGTCATACAGCAAAAGAAATAATCAACAGAGTGAATGGAAAACCTACAGAATGGGAGAAAATATTTGCAAACTATACATCGAACAGAGAACTAATATCCAGAATTTACAATGAACTCAAACAACTCAACACCCACACACACGAAATCCCCAAATAACCCCAGTAAAAAGTGGGTTAAGTACATGAATAGACATTTTCAAAAGAAGACAAACAAGAAGGCCAAGGAGCATATAAAAAAATGTCCAACATTACTAATCATCAGAGAAATGCAAATCAAAACCACAATGAGACATCATCTTACACCAATCAGAATGGCTGTTACGAAAGACAAAAAAATAACAGATAGTGGTGAGGATGTGGAGAAAAGGGAACACTCTTACACTGTTGCTGGGATCATAAATTAGTGCAACCTCTATGGAATACAATATGGAGATTCCTCAAAGAACTAAAAATAGAACTACCATTTGATACAGCAATCTCACTTCTACCCAAAGGAAAAAAATCAGTATGTTAAAAAGATACCTATAGCTGTACATTTATTAATATTGCAGCACCACTCACAATAGCAAAGATATGAAATCAACCTAAGTGTCCATCATGGAGGATTGGATAAAGACAATGTGGTTTATATACATGATGGAATACATTTAGATGTATAAAAGAATAAAATTATGTCTTTTGCAGCAACATGGATGGAACCGGAGACCATTATCTTAAGTGAAAAACTCAGACATAGAAAGACAAATACTGCCTGTTCTCACTGATAAGTGAGAACTCAATAATGTGTATGCAAGGAAGCAGAATGTGGGCTGATGGACGCTGGAGATGCAGAGGGGTGGGTGGCTGGGAGGAGTTGGATAATAGCAGATTGTCTGATGGGTACAATGTGTGCTGCTCCAATGATGGATGCACTGGAGGCCCTGACTTCTCCACAATGCAATATACCAGTGTAGCAAAATAGCACTTGTACACCATACATATATACAAATAGAAAATTGTTCAAATACATAAATAAATTATAGGAAACATCAAAAAATAAATGAATGGATGATTTTTTTTAAAAAAGAAAATAACTATCAACTAAGAATTCTATATCCAGTAAAAATATCCTTGAGGAATGAAGGCACGATGAAGACATTCTGAGATTAAAAATAAATAAATAAGAGAATCTATTGCCAACAGATGTACTCCAAAATTATTTCTAAAGGAAGTTTTTCAGACAGAAGAGAAATGATGTGAGAAGGAATACAAGGAGTGAAGCAAAAACAAGAAAAATATTAAATATCTAGGCAAGTATAATAGACTATTCCACGCCTAATGAATTCTTTAATACATATTTAATGGTTGAAAGCAAATATTATAACATGGTTAATGGGTTTTGGTATGTGTAGATGTGATTAATGGGCTGATCTCTGAGTCCATCTGTTTCTCAACCTGAAAACAACTTCTTCCTCTGCTCAGCATGTCTTTTCTGTACCATGTAGCTTCTCCTTCTTTGTAACTTCTATTCCCCATGGCCATCGCGGCCCTTCTGGCTTCTCTCCATCTTTGCTCCTATTGATAACTGCCTGATTTTCTCTGTATTTTCAAAACCAACACACACACACACACACACACACACACACACACAGAGCCATAGTGAGAAACTAACCCTGTTCCTTTCTTTTTTTTTTAATTTCTTTTTTTTTATATTTTGCTTTGTTTTTTGGTTTCTTTTTTTTTTTTTAAATAATTACCTTGAAGACTAGACCCTGTTCCTTTCTTTGGGCAGTGGTCCCACCTAAGTACACCTCTTAAACTGCTAGAAAACTTATGATTTGTCTATATTTTGGCACGTAGTGACCTGTGACTGGGTAGCAGTTTCATTTTGTATAAAGCAAGTATACTCAGAGCATCCTTTCGGCAAGGGCTGTGGATAGGGCAGGTTTCCTTAGAAGGAGATGGCAGGCATTATGGTTGCCATGTGAAGTACTGCTGTATGAAACATTTTGTTATTCTGAGAACCATGCCACACACTTTCACCTCTCTAAGCTTTTATATGGTCTGTTCCTCTTTCCTGGAATGTCTTTTTCTCTTTGCCTAGAACACTTGTATATGTCCTTAAAAGCCCAAGCACAAGGGCTAAGTCACTCCTTCTTGCCCCTGAATCCCCTGAAGCCCTTACATCCAACCTCTATTCAAGTATGTGATATGCTGTTTTGACACTGGCTGTCTATGCATTTGACTCCCCAACCAGACAACCAGCTCCCAAAGGGAGGGATTCAGAAGATTCTCATTGATGTATTCCCATTACCCATTACATTCATTCATGCACTATCAGCCATTCAACAAGTATTAGTAACTGTCCACTGTGTGTCAGTCACTGTAGTAGGCACTGGGATGCACATGTGAACAAGTCAGATAGAGTCCCTTCCCCCTTGGGGATTAGCACAGGTCACACTGTGTCTGGCACATAGCGAATATTCAATAACTTATTTTGAATTGATTGCACTTGCTTATCGCTCCTTTAACATGGATTTCTTTGACCTTTCTCAGACATCAACGCTTTCTCACATGCAAAGTACTGGACAGTTAAGTGGGCCATGAGGAGCTCTTCTATAATTCCCAGAAGCACCTCAACTTGATTTGTCAAAAACTGAGTTTATCACATTTCCCAACCCTTCCACTGCGTATGTGTCCCACATCTCAGTAAATGACACCATCACACACCTAGTTGCTCCAGCCAAGACCCAGCAAGTAATTAACATGTGATCTCTCTTCCTCTTCCTCTCTCTTTCTGTTGCCCTCTCTTACATTCTTCTCTTCCTCTTTCTTTACCTGTCACCACGAAGTGAATAACAGAGTCCTGACAATTCCACTTGCTTTGCATCTCTTTTCCCCTCCCCCATCTCTATTCCTGCTGCCTCTGCCTTGCTGCAGGCCCTATCACCACACACCAAAGAAGTCTCCTCGTGGGTCTCCTGTTTTCTTTGCAAACACATCATTTATCTCTTCCTAGCCTCAACCTCATGAACTTTCCCCAAGATTTCACCAGCTCCCTGCAACTCTTGCTGCCTATCTGCCCAGAATGCCCATCCTCTGCCTAATCTTCCTCTTTTCCCAGCAACCTGGCAGATGGCTACTCAGACTGAAAGACTCAGCTCAAGTTGCCCCCCTGAGAAGCCTTTGTCTTTCTCCCCAAGGTGAACCTATCCCTCCCTGCTTTGTGCCTCACAATACCATATACAGGATTATTTCTCCATTGTAACACACTATTGCATTTTTTTTGTCTTTGTTTCCTCTACTACACTAGAAACTCCTTGAGGGAAAAAAGTCTGTATTCTCAGTGTCTGATACACAGTATGTGCTCAATAAACACTTTTTTTAAATGAATCCAGTAAACAAACAAAATATTTCCCTGTTTTTAGCCTTCTTTTTCTGTGAAACAAGCAACTAGGCCTTCTAGCAGGGGCTTCCTTGAGCCTCTGCAAGAGTTAAATTAGATAATTCATTGGTTGCCTGCCTTGGTTGAGCTGGGAAGGCCAACTCCACCTAATTTTCCCTAGCCTGAGACCCATCTGAGCCGTCACCCAAAAACCTCATGACCATGTCCAGAGGGACCCTCCAACCCAGGCCCTATCAATGACATGTAGGAGAGTGATCTTCAAGCAATCTCATACTCTTATCCCTCTTCTAGGATCTTAGTCCCCAAACTCATTTTCACCTCTCCTTCAACCACAATTTTATCCCTTGTCCATTCCCACAACACCTCCCTTATCTGTCCCCTAAACTTTATCTTCTTTGCCTCCAAACCTTCAACCTATACCTCAGTATGATCATTGTGCATAAAAGCTTTTGAACATCTCTGATGTCCAGGCCCTGTGCCAAACATTAAAGGTAAACAGAGGAAAAAGGTATAGTCCCTGCACATGGGAAACTCAGGGAGGCCAAAGAGATAATATGTAAATACCAATCCAGTCTATCAATAACCAGTGGCCTCAGGTTTGGGAAGGGGCAATACCATGGACAGTGGAAGGGGTCAGAAAATGCTTCTTGAAGAAGATAGGGCTTGACTGCGTTTTGACATGGGAAGAAAAGTTCTTGGACAAGTTCACAACATGGGATCAAAATTTCAGATTGAGTTAGTGGCTCGAGCAAACACTCAGGAGTCAGCAAGTGCAAGGTGCTTTCAGAGAACAATAATTAAATTATCTGGGCTGGAATGGAAAGGAGTGTAGGAAAGTCATGAAGATGAGCTTGGGAAGACAATTTGGCACCAGACTGTGAGAGGTATAACTGCCAGGTTGAGAAACTGGAACAGTGGTAAGCAAGAGGGTGAGGAATTCTCTGTTAAGGAGGAAAAGAGGATTAAGCTGTAAATAGCACTTATAAAGGTTGGTGTGGCAGCTATGAAGAGATAATTAGAGCAAGGACAGATTCATGGCAAGATGTTTATCATGGTTTAGGAGATAAAAATAGAGCGAAAAGATGGGATAGAGGAGAAAGATACCATGTGAGAAGAACCAATCAACCTGGATGTTGGTGAGAGAGAGAAAAGTCAAGGATAAAGCCAATGTTTTGACACATGATTTTGGGTGTATTTTGGCCATTGATAAAAATCGGAAAGCTTGAAGAAGGAAGCTTTGAGACAAATGATTGACCCTGGTTGTAAACAAGTCCATATGAGTGGTGCTGGGTAAGAGACAGAGGAAGAGACACCCAGCAGGTGGTAGGAAATACAGACTTGGAATTTTTTAGAGAAGTCAGATATTGAAGAGGAGATGGGGAAGTCATCTGCATGGAAGAGGAGATCTTTAAGAGCCAAGAATGTAGAGGGAAGAGGAATCTAAGGACTGAGCTTTGAGATACACCTTCTCTTGGAGAAGAGGTGGGGAAAGGAGGAGAGCCAATCTAGGGGTTAGGAGGAGAATTGTCACAAGGACAAAGCAGCCAGTGGCAGAGAGAGGTTCGAGGCTTAGGGAGGTTGTTGCTGTCTGGTATAATGTAAGTTTGTATTATATATGTTTTGTATGCATAGGGAAAAGCATGTAAGGAAATGCACCAAATTGTTAGGAGTGGTGAAAAAAAAACAGAGGATATTATCTTCTATTGTGTGTGAATTTTTATAATTAGTAGACATTATTTTTATAATTACCACCCACCATGACCCAGCCAAAAAGCAGTGATGATAAGCCACTTTGCCCTCCCACATCTTTCTATCTCTCTGTCCAGTCATCTCTCTTAGCTCCTTCTTAGCCTGTGTCCTCACCTCTCCCCCAGCACACCACTAATCTTCCCACTCCAGCCTTTAAAGTCTCTGCTCTAATTTCCTCAAAGTGTCAGTCAGCCACTCTTTGTGGGAAGGAGGGTAAACTGTCTCAGGGGACAACATAAAAAGAGAGCTTGTTTCTGCATCTAAAGTTTTATTTATGGTGGTTTCCATACCTGTTCCTTCCCACCTAGTTATTGTTTCCATCTTTAATGACACCTTTTTCAGGAAGCCTCCAAGATTACAACTGTCTGGCTTTGGAATCTTTACTCTGACCCTCTGTATCTCGGTATTTACTTGGAAAAATAATGACAGACATATAGTGATATCTTACTTCTGTATGGTACAAGGCGGTTTACAATGCACTTTCATGCGTATTATTTTATTTGAGCTTTTCCTGGAAGGTATGTATGATAGATATTTCTCCCATTGAACAAACAAACTAAGGCTAAGATAGGCTGCAAGCTGCAGAACTTGCAATTGATAGAATAGGAACTAAAAGGCAGAATTTATGATTCCCAGTTCAGTACTTTTTATATAATATTTATATAGTGTTACTTCCTTAATATTGTCATGTCTTCTTCAGATATGTACCTTTGTCTTCGCAAATTGTAAATAAAAATTAAATGACATTGCCTGAAGATCAGGACAACATCTTCCCATTTGGCCAAAAGCCTTATTCTCAGTGTCACTGATATTTTTATTATAACCTTAGGTCATCTGTAACTTCTCATTATTATTGTGCATGCACACACACACACACACACACACACACTTGCAACGACCAGATCCTACTACTTGTTCTATTGCAGTATCTCTTAAATTCATTCCTTCTCCATTGTTACTACCAAACCCTCCTCTCCTTTCTTTAAAAGGCTATCATATTTCTGAAAGAAAGATAATTTTTCTATTATTTTGTATAATGGCAAAAATTCACAAAGAAAATATTATATAAAAAGTTGAAGATTTGGTAACTACTATAGGACTTGCCCTCCTGCCATGAAACAACAACAACAACAAAAAAACCTCCAGAAAGTTAGGAAACTGTAAAACAATTGTTTTTAAACATGAGAAAACAGGTGGTGCTGGACTGTGTAGGAAACAAATGCCTTGAACCCTATAATCACCCAGGCTTTCCGCCTAGGGGCAATTTCTGGACTGTGGCATAAGAAGACTCTCAAACAGAACTTCACTGAAAAGAAGAAACAGAGACTGAGTTCTGGGAGGCTGAGGCAGAATTTAGGGGACAGAATGCCAAAGAGGAAGAAGCTACACAGAGAAAGAGCTCCAGAAATCTGCACAGAGGTCTCCTTGAGTGTTTGGCTAAATACCAATCTGACAATGGGTGAAATTCAATGAAGCTAGGCAAATGATTGCCAGGAAGAGAATAATTACTTGAAGATCTCTAAGTCAAAAATTCCCCTGAGTTGGAAATTTTCCACAGGGCTGGAAATTCTTCAAGTGCCCACCAGTCAGAGTGGAGAGACTGCATTAAATACATGCAGCATTCAGTAAACACTCAGGAGGGTCACACTTAGTGGTGTGGCTAACCTACCCTCGGGTACAGGCTACTCAAGATCTATCCTTAAAAATGCTTAAAAACAAGCTTCAAAAAGATCAAGAGGATCTGCAAGTAAATTAACTATCTGACAGAACAAAGTCCAACACTCTTTAAAGGGATACAACAAAATCAAGCCCTCAACAACATAAAATTCACAATATCTGGCATCCAATCAAAAACTTCTAGTCGTGCAAAGAAGCAGAAAACTATGACCCATAACCAGAAGAAAATGTAATCAACAGAAACAGAACAGATATAACAGAGATGATGAAATTGCCAGACAAGGCCTTTAAGACAGCTATTATAGATATTGTAAATATGCTTAAATAATTAAAGGAAAACATACAGATAATAAGGAGAGAAATTAAAAATATAAAAATTACCAAATGGAATTTCTAGAGATGATATATACAATATCTGAAATAAACATTTCACTAGATACAATTAACAGCAGATAAAACACTATGGGAAGATCAATGACTTGAAGGCATTGCAATGGGAATTATCCAAAATAAAGCATAAAGGTAAAAAAGTAAATATTTAATGTATAAAACCCAAAACTTTGTGGAACATAATAAATATAAAAGGACAAAAATAGGCTATACAAATATTTGCAATAAATATATGAACCTTGTCTATATTATATAGGAAACATTTGCAAGTTGACAAGAAAATTATTGAGATACTAAAGACTAATGTACTCAAAAGTAGGTACAGACCATTCATGTGAGATGAAATGCAATGAGGAAAAAATACAGATAATAATGTTTCACCTCACCAATATCAAATAAATTCAGAGAAAAATACCACCAAGGTACTAATTTATAGCTATTGAATTAATAAAAATTTAAAACATTCAAAAGCTCATACCACCTGCCAGGATATATTCCAAAAAACTAAAATAGTTAAATGTAAAACTTGAATGTCTTCAAGTTCATTGATCTTCAATAGTATTTTATCTGCTGTTAATTGCATCTAGGGAAATGTTTATTTCAGATATTGTATTTATCATCTCTACAAGTTCCATTTGGTGATTTTTATATTTTTCATTTCTCTCCTTGTTATCTACATTAAAGCCTTAATAACCATGACTCGAAATCCAGAAGCCATATCATCCCAGAGATGCAGGGATGGTTCAACATACACAAATCTACAAATGCAATTCACCACACAAATAGAAGTAAAAACAAAGACCATATGATCCTCTCAATAGACACAGAAAAAGCATTCAACAAAATTCAGCATGCTTTTATCATAAGAACACTTAACAAAATAGGCATAGATGGGACTTATCTCAAAATGATAAAAGCCATATACAACAAACCCACATCCAACAAACATCATACTGAATGGCAAAAAATTGAAAGCATTCCCCACTTAGAACTGGAACTAGACAAGGTTGCCCTCTATCACCACTTTTATTCAACATAGTGCTGGAAGTCCTAACCAAAGCAATCAGACAAAAGAAGAAAATCAAGGGCATCCAAATGGGGGCAGAAGAAGTCAAAATATCTCTCTTTGCTGACAATATGATCTTATATCTAGAAAACCCCCAAGATTCTGCCAGGAGACCCCTGGAATTGATAAATAAATTCAGCAAAACCTCAGGTTACAAAATCAATGTACACAAATCAGTAGCATTCATATATGCCAACAACAGTCAAACTGAGAACTAAATCGAAGACTCAATACCTTTCACAATAGTAACAAAGACAATAAAATACCTAGGAATATATGTAACCAAGGAAGGGAAATACCTCTACAGGGAGAACTACAAAACACTGAGGAAGGAAAAAGCAGATGAAATAAACAGATGGAAAACCATACCATGCTCATAGATCAGCAGAATCAACATTGTTAAAATGTCTATACTACCCAAAGTGATCTACAGATTCAATGCAATGCCTATTAAAATAACAATATCATTTTTCACAGATCTAGAAAAAATAATTCTATGCTTCATATGGAATCAGAGAAGACCCTGTATAGCAAAAGCAACCTTAAGCAAAAATAACAAATTGGGAGGCATCAATTTACCAGACTTGAAGCTATACTACAAGGCTGTAATAACCAAAACACCATGGTACTGGCACAAGAACAGAGACCTAGACCAATGGAAGAGAACTGAGAACCCAGATATAAAACCATCCTCATATAGCCATCAGATCTTTGACAAAGCAGGCAAAAACATACACTGGGGAAAAGAATCCTAATTCAATAAATGGTGCTGGGAAAATTAGATTGTCACATGTAGAAGACTGAAACAGAATCCACACCTCTCACCTCTCACAAAAACCAATTCATGATGGGTAATAGACTTAAACTTAAGGCATCAAACCATAAGAATCCTAGAAGAAAATGTTGGAAAAACTCTTATAGACATCGGCCTAAGCAAAGAATTTATGAAGAAGACCCCAAAGGCAATCACAGCAACAAGAAAAATAAATAAATAGTACCTGATCAAATCAAAAAGCTTCTTCACAGCTAAAGAAACTATCATCAGAACAATGGACAACCTACAGAATGGGAGAAAATATTTACATGTTACACATCCAATAAAGGGCTGATAACTAGAATCTACATGGAACTCAGGAAAATCAATAAGAAAAAGATCAAACAACCCCATTAAAATGTGGGCAAAGGACATGAACAGAAACTTTTCAACAGTAGACAGACTAATGGCCAATAAACACATGAAAAAATGCTGAACACTTCTAATCATCGGGAAAATGCCAATTAAAACCACAATGAAATATCACTTAACTCCAGTGAGAATGGCTGTTTATCAAAAAGTCCCAAAACAACAAATGTTGGCATGGATGCAGAGAAATGGGAACACTCTTACACCACTTGTGGGACTGCAAACTAGTACAACAGCTATGGAAATTAATATGGAAATACCTCAAAGAACTCAAAGTAGAACTACCATTTGATCCAGAAATTCCACTACTGGGCATTTACCCAAAGGAAAAAAAGACATTCTATAAAAAAGATATCTGCACTCGGATGTTCATAGCAGCACAATTCACAATTACAAAGATATGAAAATGACCCAGTGTCCATCAATACATGAGTGGATTAATAAAATGTAGTATATGTATACCATGGAGTACTACTCAGCAATAAAAAATGATGAAGGGTATATAAGTATATAGGTATATAAGTTGGATATAACCCTTATAGAGGGCAATTCATAATGTAATAAGATTATGAATATATATAGCTTTTGATACAGCAGTGTTGTGTTTGAGAATTCATACTCATATACTTGTACATAGGCAAAATAATGTGTAGAAGGTTAATCACTGTCTCACTGTTTAATAAAAGATTGGGAAAAAATCTAAATGTCCATCAATAGATGACTGGCTAAATACATTATGGTACATTCATACAATGGAAGATTTTGCAGCTATAAAAAGAATGAGGAAGTTCTCTGTGCTGATATGGAAAGGTTTCCAGATACAAATGAAAAAGGCAAAATTAAGAACAATGTGTTTAGTATACTCCCTTTGACATGCATTCATATTTCTGGTTTGTTCATAAAGAAATTCAAAAAATAAATGTTGGCGTGGATGCGGAGAGATAGGAACACTCCTACATTGCT
>VBSM01001082.1:2807162-2824966 GCA_008086735.1 Cheirogaleus medius
CCACTCATGAATTGATGGGCACTTGGGCTGTTTCCACATCTTTGCAATTGTGAAGTGTGCTGCTATAAACATTCAAGTGCAAGTGTCTTTTTTACAGAATGTCTTTTATTCCTTTGGGTAAATACCCAGTAATGGGATTGCTGGATCAAATGGTAGGTCTATTTTCAGTTCTTTGAGGTATCTCCATACTGCTTTCCATAGAGACTGTACTAGTTTTCAGTCCCACCAATAGTGCATAAGTGTCCCTTTCTCTCTGTATCCATGCCAGCATCTGTTGTTTCGGGACTTTTTGATAAAAGCCATTCTCATTGGAGTTAGGTGATATCTCATTGTGGTTTTGATTTGCATTTCCCTGATGATTAGAGATGTTGGACATTTTTCTTATGTTTATTGGCCATTAGTCTATTTTCTTTTGAAAAGCTTCTGTTAATGTCTTTTGCCCACTTTTTAATGGGGTTGATTGATGTTTTCTTGCTGATTTGCTTGAGTTCTTTATCCATTCTGGTTATTAGCCCTTTATCAGATGTATAGCATGCAAATATTTTTTCCTATTCTGTAGGTTGTCTATTCACTCTCTTGATTGTTTCTGTGGCTCTGCAAAAGCTTTTTAATTTAATCAGGTCCCATTTATTTATTTCTTTTCTTGCTGTGATTGCTTTTGGAATATTCTTCATAAATTCTTTGCCTTTGTTTCATTAATCTTCTGTATAATTCATTTTAATCTCAATACTCAATGTAGAAAGAAGAAAAATAATAGAGGCATTTTTGAAACTATATGTATGATTAGAATGGTATGTGAGTATATATATATATATATACCAAAGACATAAGGGGTGGAATAGGGTAAAAATCTATTATTTTTTACTATACAGCACTCATTTCCAACTGTCTTCTCATATCTAAACTCCACTTTTCTGTGGGGAACCCCTTTCCTGTGATTAGGATATGGCCAACACTGACTTGGCACCATGATGACCTCAGTGGATACTTGACGTAGACTCAGCAAATCATGATACCCATCCCATTGGCTACCATGATCATTTAAGACTTGGATATGAAATCCAAACTGGGCCAATCAGAGCATTCCCTGGAAGTTTTCTGAAAGGTATTAGGAAATATTTCTTTCCACTGTGGTTGTTCACAAGATGGATGTGGAGCTACTGAAGGCCACCTTGCCACTCAGTAGTAAAGGAGAAATCTCTGCAACTAGTTTGATGGAATCACAGTTGAGAGATGTAAAGGACACAGAGCCTTCCTAACATTGCTACAATCCCTGGGTCTAAATAAATGACTCCTTGTGCCTTCCAGTTATGTGAGCAAAAAACAATCATTTTCTGTTTAAGCTAATGTTTGGTTGCCTGCAACTTAAAGCTTAAAGGATCCAACTCAAAACAAAAAAACACATACAATCCAATTTAAAAATGGACAAAAGACTTCAATAGACATTTCTGCAAAAATATATTAATGATCAATAAGCATATGAAATGATGCTCCATGTCATTAGTCATTAGATAAAGGCAAATCAAAACCACGATAAAATACCACTTTACAACCACTAGGATGGCCATTTTTAAAAAATGATAAGTATTGGTGAAGATGTAGAAAAATCAGAGCCTCATACATTGTTGGTGGAAATGGAAAATGGTACAGCCACTATGGAAAATAGTTTGGTGATTCTTTCCCATTACTCAACCTTAAATTATACCATAAGGCTACAGTAACCAAAACAGCATGGAATTAGTATAAAATAGGCACATAGATTGATGGAATGGAATGGAGATCCCAGAAATAAAGCCACATACGTACAGCCAACTGATCTTTGACAAAGTTGACAAGAACATACACTGGGGAAAGGATACCCTTCTCAATATATGGTGCTGGGGAAAATGGGTTGCTATATGCAGAAGAACAAAACTAGACTCCCTATCTCTCAACATATAAAAAAATGAATTAAGATGGATGTAAGAACAGAAACTTTAAAAATACTAGAAGGAAACTTAGAGAAAACTCTTCTGGGCATTGGACTAGGCAAAGAATTCATAACTAAGACCTCAAAAGCACAAGGAACAAAAACAAAAATAGACAAATGACACAATTAAATTAAAAAGCTTCTGCACAGCAAAAGAAATAATCAAGAGGCTGGGCATGGTGGCTCACACCTATAATCCTAGCACTCTGAGGGCCGAGGCCAAAGGATTGCTTGAGCTCAGGAGTTTGAGACCAGCCTGAGCAAGAGTGAGACCCCATTTCTACTAAAAATAGAAAAATTAGCCAGGCGTGTTGGTGTGTGCCTGTAGTCCCAGCTACTTGGAAGGCTGAGGCAGAAGGATCGCTTGAGCCCAGGAGTTTGAGGTTGCTGTGAACTAGGCTGATGCCACAGCAAAAGAAAGAAAAGAAAAGAAAAGAAAGAAAGAAAGAAAGAAAGAAAGAAAGAAAGAAAGAAAGAAAGAAAGAAAGAAACAGAGAGAGAGAGAGAAGAGGAGAGGAGAGGAGAGGAGAGGAGAGGAGAGGAGAGGAGAGGAAAGGAAAGGAAAGGAAAGGAAAGGAAAGGAAAGGAATAATCAACAGAGTGAACAGACAACCTGCAGAACACAGGAGAAAATATTTGTAAACTATGCACCTGACAGGGGACTGATATCCAGAGTTTATAAGGAACTCAACTCAACAACAACAACAAAACAAATAACCTCATTAAAAAGTGGGCTAAGGACATGAATAGATGTTTTTCAAAAGAAGACATACAAATGGCCAAAAAGCATATGAAAAAATGTTCAACATCACTAATCAACAGAGAAATGCAAATTAAAACCACAATGAGATATCATCTTACACCAGTCAGAATGACTATTATTAAAAAGTCAAAAAATAACAAATGTTGGTGAGGAAGCAGAGAAAATGGAATTCTTATACACCTGTTGGTGGGAATGTAAATTAGTACAACTTCTATGGAAGACAACATGGAGATTTCTCAAAGAACTAAACATAGAACTACCATTCAATCCAACAGTCCCATTACTGAGTATATACCAAAAAGAAAAGAAATCATTATATCAAAGACATATGTACTCATATGTTTATTGCAGCATTCACTATTCACAATAGCCGATATATGGAATCAACCTAAGTGTCCATTGACAGATGATCAGATTAAATATATATATATATATAGTATTTCATACACACACACACACACACATACACACAATGGAATACTATTCAGCCATAAAAAAGAATGAGACCATGTCTTTTACAGCTACATGAATGAAACTGGAGGCCATTATCGTAAGAGAAACAACTCAGAAATAGAAAGTCAAATATCACATGTTATAAGTGAGAACTAAGTAACATTACACATGGACATAGAGTGTAGAATAATAATTACAGACTCATAAGGGTGAGAGGAGGGTAAGGGATGAGAAATTACTTAAAGAGTACAATGTACGCTATTCTGGTAATGGTTAAACTAAAAGCCCAGACTTCACCACTATGAAATATATCCATGTAACAAAACTGCACTTGTACCCCTTAAATTTATACAAATTTTTAATAAGTTAAACATAGAATTATCACATAACCTAACAATTCTACTCCTAAACGTATAGCCAAGAGAACTGAAAATGAGTGTTCAAACAAAAACATTTGTTTGATTGTTTACAAAATTTTTTAAACAAACACAGAAGCTCTGCTCACAATAGCCAAAAGGTGAAAACAATCTAACTGTCCATCAATGGATGAATAGATGAACAAAATGTATTTTTTCACACCATAAAATTGAATGTTATTCAACCATAAAAAGAAATGAATGACATATACTACAACATAGATAAACCTCAAAAACATTATGCTAAGTAAAAGAAGCCAGACACCAAAGACCGGAAATTGGACGATTCCATTTATACAAAATGTCCAGAAAAGGCAAATCGATGGAGACAGAATGCAGAGTGGTTGCCAGGTGCTGGGGCGTGGGGGAAATGGGGAGTGACTTCTTAATTAGTACAGCATTTGCATTTAGGGTGATGAAAAAATTCTGTCACTAGATAGTGGTGATGGTTGCCCAACATAGTGAACATGCTTAATGCCACTGAACTGTACACTTTAAAATGGTAAACATTTTACCACAAGTAAAAAATGTAAAGGATTTTTACTAATTTAAGCCCACTTTGCACCATATGGTCATGAACCCTAGTTCTCAGAGCTGGCACGGAGTGGGAATTTATCAATAAAAGTAATAATAGCGGCTCGGCATGGTGGCTCACGCCTGTAATCCTAACACTCTGGGAGGCTGAGGCGGGAGGATCACTCAAGGTCAGGAGTTCAAGACCAGACTGAGCAATAGTGAGACCCCATCTCTACTAAAAATAAAAAGAAATTAGCTGGACAACTAAATATATATATATATATTAATTTATGAAAAAATAAAATTTAAAAAGTAATAGCTATGATTTTAGAATCTCTCTTAATGAGTCACAAACTATCCAAAGTATTTTACATATTATAATGAGGGCTTTGTGAAGTAAAAGCTCTTCTTTAATAGTGAAACTAATACTTTATAGATTTGTTAGCCATTTCTGTTTCTAGGAAGAGAGTTTTAAAAGTACCTCAGAGTAGCCTTTTTTTAATTTGGGGAAGTATACAGTTTGGTCACTTAGTTACACAAAAGTAAAGGAAGAACCCACCCATTGTTCTGGAGCAAAAAATGTAGCACAATTTTTTTTGAGGGGTGGGGAAGCTTTGCAGGGGGCAAAAGTTTAAGTGCTTCTCAACAAAAAAGAACTCAAACTCTGTAAAATAATTTAAAGAGGTTTATTCTGAGCCAAATATGTGTGACCATGGCCCAGAGAGCCATGCCCAAGAAGCCTTGAGCAAGTGGTCCCACCATGGTTGGGTTACAGTTTGGTTTTATGCATTTCAGGGAGACAGGAATTACACATAAAGTCATAAATCAATATATGGAAAGTATAAATTGGTTTGGCCCGAAAAGGCAGGACATCTCAAAGTGGGGAATTACAGGTTACAGGCGGGTTTAAAGATTCTTTGACTTGTAATTGGTTAAAGAAATGAAGCTTTACCTAAAGGCTTGGAATGTTTTAAGATAAGGAAGTCTGTTGATCAGAGACAAACCACCAGACTAGACTCAGACTCAAGTGATCTGTTAAGTAAATTGAGGACCTGCAGGTGTGGTTTAAGCTTTGTCTTGCATAGCCTTTGCCCCGTTAATGAGTTGCAAAAGACATCTCCAAGAAGGGAGGGGGGCATGGTGAGGCATGTCTGACCTCCCTTCTCTTGGCCAGCAACTCAGCTTTAGAGTATTTCTGGGGTCCCCTTGGCCAAGAAGAGGGGAGTCCATTCAGTTGGCTAGGGGGCTTAAGATCTTATTTTAGTTCACGTGCTCTTGGTAGAAAAAAAGTAGGTGGTACCCCCCTATGTCACCTATAACCCAAAAGAAACCATAAAAGGACAGGAGGTCTGTAATGGTGGTGTTATCAAAAGTTCAGCACTTGTTCCCACAGCCGAATGAAGAATAAGGACAAATTGTTTGAGGAGATGGAAAGAAGAGTTTATTAATCTGCCAGCAAATGAGGAGTCTGGCAGACTCCCATCTTAAAGTACCAATATCCTCCCCATAAGCAGAAATACAGAGTTTTTAAAAGGGGAGGGGGGTACAGCTTCTAGCTATTGTTGTTTAACTATAGTTGATGGTTCTGAGCCATCCCATCTCCAGTGAAGACAATCTGGTGGCTTCCACCAGTGCAATTTCGTTTTGCCATCTCTTGTGGTACAAAGAAAAAAGGACACTCCTCTGTCTCTCTGATTATTGGCCTTGGGCAGGAAGACAGGTTTTAATTCCCAAAAAGATTGAGAAGAGTGTTTTAAAGAGACAATGTGTAAAACAGTTTACCCTTTTTCAGGCCATTCCCACTATTACGGTGGTCTGGGGTCAACACACGGTTATAGGTTAACTAGGTTATCATAGAAGAGAGCTTATTCTGTATCTCATGCTGTTAGTGTGGAGACGCCAGTGCATGTGGGTTTTGAGAAAGATTTCTCCAAAGATTAGGATACGAAGAAGAGGTTTATTTACTTTTCCCTGGGGGGAGGAAAGGGAAAAGGACCAGCACGGAGGTAGAAACAGGAAAAATGTGCTAGCCCCCAAAACCAGCTATTGGGGCTTTTTAAAGGGGGTTATAAAAATGGCAGGTACAGTTGAGAAACTGCTGCATCTGCTCCTTTCTTCTTGGCAGCAGGTAGATAACAAACTGCAAGGATGTCAAAGTCCAAGCGTTGACTCTCCTGCCTTTCCTTGGAGACGAGATTAAACACAGGATGTGACTGTGTCCACGAGATATGGTCGAGGCTGTAGCCCCTTCTCCTGCTGTTTACTCAAGAACTCCATAAAAGCAAATTATCAAAAAACAATTTGAAAGAGAGAGATTTATATCTCTTTTCCATCCACTCAGCTCTTTTCAGAAGTTGTGAAAAACAGAACTCCTGCAGACTGCCTGTTAGCAAGAGAACTCATAGGATTGATCTATAACTGTTACTGGGAAATTGTAGGATTGGGTATTTTCCTGTTATTTTTGCAAGGCCGCCCCTTTCAATGCTCACACTACCCCTGATCCAAGTACCTTGACACTGTAAGCCTGCCTAGTGGAAAGTAGGTTACACATGTGACGTGAAGGGATTCTGACACTTCCATGGGTTGGCCCCTGATTGGAAGTAATATCGAAGAGAAAGGTGTCACACCCTGACTAATTACTGACTTGGATATTGAGACAATCCCTGAAACAGGGCCAACCTTTAAATAAAGTTCTAGCCTTCCTGTTTTCACCAGCATCTCCAGGAAGTGAGGATGGCAGTGAAGTGTTAATGGGAAAAAACTCAAACTCCGTAAAATAATTTAAAGAGGGGCCGGGCGCGGTGGCTCACGCCTGTCGTCCTAGCTTTCTGGGAGGCCGAGGCGAGTGGATAGCTGCTGCTTCAGGGGTTCGACACCAGCCTGAGCACATCCTGAGCACAGTGAGACCCCGTCTCTAAAAAAAAAAAATAATAATAATAATAATTTAAAGAGGTTTATTCGGGCCGGGCATGGTGGCTCACGCCTATAATCCTAGCACTCTGGGAGGCCGAGGCGGGTGGATCGCTCAAGGTCAGGAGTTCAAAACCAGCCTGAGCAAGAGGGAGACCCCCGTCTCTACTAAAAATAGAAAGAAAATAATTGGCCGACTAAAAATACATAGAAAAAAATTAGCTGGGCATGGTGGTGCATGCCTGTAGCCCCAGCTTCTTGGGAGGCTGAGGCAGAACGATCACTTGAGCCCAGGAGTTTGAGGTTGCTGTGAGCTAGGCTGACGCCACGGCACTCACTCTAGCCTGGGCAACAGAGTGAGACTCTGTCTCAAAAAAAAAAAAGAGGTTTATTTAAGCCAAGTATGTGTGGCTTATGGCTGGGAGCAAACATTTTCAAGAGATTCTGAGAAAATGTGCCTGTGGTAGCCAGGTTATGGTTTGGTTTTACACATTCATGGAGACGGGAATTACATAGAAGATCATAAGTCAATATGTGGAAGGCATACATTGGTTTGGCCTGAAAAGACAGGACAACTTGAGGGTGGGGATGGGGCTTACAGGTTATAAGTGGCTTTAAAGATTCTTTGATTTGTAACTGGTTAAAGAAATGAAGCTTTGTTGAATTTGTTTATCAATTCCAGTAGTCTCATGGCAGAATCTTTGGGATTTTCTAGGTATAAGATCATATAGACAATCACAGCAACAACAAAAATAAATAAATGGGACCTGATCAAATTAAAAAGCTTTGGCACAGCCAAAGAAACTATCATGAAAGCAAACAGACAACCTATAGAATGGGAGAAAATATTCACATGTTACACATCCAATAAAGGGCTGATAACTAGGATCTATATAGAACTCAGGAAAATCAGCAAGGAAAAATCAAACAACCCTATCAAAAAGTGGGCAAAGGACATGAACAGAAATTTTTCAAAAGAAGACAGAATAATGGCCAACAAACATGAAAAAATGCTCAACATCTCTAATCATTAGGGAAATGCAAATCAAAACCACAATGAAATATCACTTATCTCCAGTGAGAATGGCCTTTATCAAAAAGTCCCAAAACAATAAATGTTGGCATGGATACGGACAGATAGGAACACTCATACACTGCTGGTGGGACTGCAAACTACTAAAACCTCTGTGGAAAGCAATATGGAGATACCTCAAAGAGATATAAGTAGATCTACCATTTGATCCAGCAATCTCATTACTGGGCATCTACCCAAAAGAACAAAAGACATTCTATATAAAAGACATCTGCACTGGCATGTTTATAGCAGCACAAGTCACAATTGCAAAGACGTGGAAACAACCCAAGTGCCCATCAATACATGAGTCGATTAATAAAATGTGGTATCTGTATACCATGGAGTTCTATTCAGCCACAAAAAACAATGGTGATATAGCATCTCTTGTATTATCCTGGATAGAGCTGAAACCCATTCTACTAAGTGAAGTATCCCAAGAATGGGAAAATAAGCACCACATGTATTCACCATCAAATTGGTTTTAACTGATCAACACCTAAGTGGACATATAGGAATAACATTTATCAGGTGTTGGGCAGATGGGAGGGGGAAGAGGGATGGGTATATACACACAGGTAACGAGTACGGTGCACACCGTCTGGGGGATGGACATGCTTCAAGCTCTGACTCGGGTGAGGCAAGGACAATATATGTAACCTAAACATTTGTACCCCCATAATATGTTGAAATAAAAAAGGAAAAAATAAAGAAGAAATGAAGCTTTGTCTAAAGCTTGGAATGTTTTAAGTTAAGGATGTCTGTTAATCAGAGACAAGTCACCACACATTTATGGAAACTCAGGTGATCTGTTAAGTAAATTGATAGCCTGTAGGTGTGGTTTAAGCTTTGTCTTGTATGGCCTTAGGCCTGTTAATGATTTAGGATGTTATTGTAACAAAAAGTAACTCCAAACTGGAGGGGGCATGACAAGGTGTGTCTGACCTCCCTTCTCTTGGCGGACAACTCCGCTTTAAGGCTTTTCTCAGGTCCCTTTGGCAGAGGATGTCCATTCAGTTGGCTGGGTGGCTTAAGATTTTATTTTAGCTCACAGGAAAATGAGGCATTTAGAGGACTGATCAGCCTTTCTGGTTTCTTCTCCTCAAAGGCACAATTAATCAAAATTAATTCCCTCAGACTGACTATCACAGAAGACACTTCGGAAAGATAAATTCTCTTGTAACTAAGGGGTTGAAGCCATTATAGTTTGAGCATAAAAAAACAATGATAAAGAGACATGGCCAGAGTTCTAGTTCTCATTTTGGAGAAGTAGATTGTATCAGTTTAAGCCTATTGCCAAAATTATTTCTAAACTCTGGGCAAAATATAACAACTATTTGAAGAGACTGGAGAAAAACCAAAGTAGGCAGAAACTGGGTAGGGGACAGACTATCCTTGAAATAAGGGAAGCACATAAGATGAGCTCCATATTTACCAAGATTTTCTCCTGAGAGGACTTCCCAGTTAGCTGCTGCACACAGCAGAAGAGAACTCAAACTGAATGAAGCAATTTTCGTGGGATATAGAGACAGAAATTGGAGTTGGGGGCTTCTAGAACAGCTGGAAATGAAGGAGGAAAATCCCATAAAATGGGGACCTACAGAGGAGAAACCCAAAATCTACTTGCAAATTCCCCTCAAATCCTTGCCTGACTCCTAACCTTCATGTCCACAGGAGAGAATCTAAGAGATTGAGCAAAAACTAGCAGCTGGGAGGCTACAGAGCATATTTTAGCAGCTTCCTAGTGCTTCAGAAACACAGTTTGGAATTCAAATCTTTATGAATTATAGGGGCATGGTAAATGCCTTGGGCTTTCCACTGAAACCTCAGAAACATTGCGCCCTAGGAAAAAGAACAAGTGCAGGTCTGAGGGTAACACCCTAGAACTAAGGGCAAAATTGAAATTTCCCTGCCCTAAAATAGTCTAAGTGAAGTTTCAACATAATCAAGCTAATCCACCAGTCATTTGATCACCTACTAGAACAAAATTCAACACTCATTAGAGAAAGAAGGTATAATCCAGAATATCTAGGTTTCATACACAAGGTCCAGCATGTTTTTTTTAAATTACTGGATGTGAAGACACAGGAAAATATTACCCATAATCTGAAGAAAAATAATCAAAAATAATCAATAGAAGCAGGGAACCCAAATGTTAGAATTAGCAGATAAAATTTTAAAGAACTATCATACATATACTAAAGAACTGACAAGAAAATAAAATGGGTGAAAGGTTGGGAAATGTCAGCAGAAAAATGAAAATGCTAAAACTTGAATCAAATGAAAACTCTAGAACTAAAAAATATATCTAAAGTGGATCTGAAATGTTAAAAATTCATTGACAGGCTTGTCAGCATCTCAGACATAGCAGAAGATTAGATGAGTGAACTCAAAAACGGGTGAAGAAAAATTATTCAAACTGAAATACAGACAGAAAGAAACGTAAAAAGGGAAACAAAATGTGGTATCTCCCTACAATATAATTCCATTTAGCAATAAAAAGGAACAAACTACTGATACATGCTCCAACATGGATAAATCTTGAAGACATTATGCTAAATGAAAAAAGCCAGATGTAATAAATATTATATTATATGCTGTATTACGATTGTAATACAATACACATTGTATCATTCTATTTAGATGTTGTGGAAAGGAAAAAATTTAGATGTTTAAAGTAAAAAAAAAAGCTGTCAAGCTAAATTCTATACCAATAAAATTACCATAAAGATGTTTTCAGATAAACAAAAGTTGAGATTAGCACCACGACACACACACAAATGCTACAGAAAGTTATTTGGGCTAAAGGCAAATGATTCTAGATGAAAACCCATATATGTACGAAGGAATGTAGAGCACAAGAAATGGTAAATATGTTAGTAAATGTAAAAGACTATATTTTCCTTAAGTTATTTAAAAGATTACTGTTTTAAGCAAAAATCATAAAAATGTATTATGGAGCATATGATTTACGTAGAAGCACAATATGTGACAATACCAGCATAAAGGGCTGGAGAGGAAGTAAGTAAAATTATAGTGCTTTCATATTTGTATGTTTTATGTGAAGCGATGTACTATTAATTTAATGTAGAGAGTGATAGGAATGCATGTTATGGCCAGGCACAGTGGCTCATGCTTGTAACCCCAGCACTTTGGAAGGCCAGCCTGGGCAACATAGCAAGACCCATTTTTACAAAAAACAAAAATATTAGCTGTGCATGGTGGTGTGAGCCTGTAGTCCCAGCTGCTCAGGAAGCTGAGGCAGAAGGATCAGTTGAGCCCAGGAGTTCCAGGGTTGCAGTGAGCTATGATCTTGCCATTGCACTCCAGCCTGGGCAACAGAGTGAGACCCTGTCTCAAAAAAAAAACCAAAAAAAAAAAAAACAATAATACCTAGAGCAGCTGCTAAAAATTAAAATGGTGAGGTATAGCTATACCTACAGAAGATAAATGAAATACTAAATAATACAAAATTAATTCAAAACAAACAGGAAAAAAGAACAAATATTACATTAGACAGATGGAAAACAAATAATAAGATGGTAGATTTAAACCCAAATATATTGACAAGTATGTGAAATAGAAATTGTCTAAAGACTCCAATTAAAAGACACAGATTGTCAGACTGGATTTTTGAAATCAAGAGCCACCTATATGTCACTTATAAGAGATACATTCTAAATATAAATAAAGATACAAATAGGTTGAAAGTAAAAGGATATTAAAAAAGATATACCATACAAACACCAACCAAAAGAAAGCTGGTGTGGTGGTATTACAATAATATCAGCCAACATAGACTTCAAGACAAGTAGAGCTAAACAGGGACATTTCATAATGTTAAAAGGGTCAACAAACCCATCAGGAGGACAATACAATCCTAACTGCATACATATCTAATAGTTTACCTTCAAAATATATGATGCAAAACTTGACTGAAATAAAAAGAGAAATACAGAAATCCACAAACATAAATGGAGATTTTACCACTAGTTGCTCAATAATGTATAGAACAAACAGGGGAAAAACCAATAAGAATATAAAAGAATTAAAAAACACTATTAACCAATTTGACTTAATCATCGTTTTTACAATATTAGACACAACAACTACAGTATACACATTCTTTTAAGTGCATATAGCACATTCTCCAAGATATACCTTATGCTGGACCGTAAAACAAATAAGTTCAAACAGATTGAAATCACACACAAAGTATGTTTTCAGACCAAAAAACTGGAATTAAATTAAAACCTATTAACAAGATAACTAGAATTTCCTAAATATTTGTAAATTAAGCAACATACTTCTAAATAGCCCATGAGACAAAGCAGAAATCCCAAGGGATATCAGAAAATATTTGTAACTGAATGACTATAAAAACACAATGTATAAAAATTTGTGGCATGCTGTTAAAACACTCACTGCATAAACAGAACTTTATAGTTTTAAATGCTACATAGTTTCTACACATTAGAAAAGAAGACAAGTTTAATTTTCCAATTCAAGAAACTAGAAAACAAAAGCCAAATTAAGCTAAGAAAAAGTAGGGGAAAACAGAATAATAAACACAGGCGTAAAAGTCAATGAAAGAGAAAAGGGACAAACAGGAAAAAAATGCAACACAGTCAAAAGTTCGGTTCTAGAAAATAATTAACAAAATTGATAAGGGCTGGGAACGATGGTTCACGCCTCTAATCCCAGCACTCTGGGAGGCCAGGGCAGGAGGATCGCTTGAGCTCAGGGGTTCAAGACCAGCCTGAGCAAGTATGAGATCCCCATTTCTACTAAAAATAGAAAAATTAGCCAGGAGTCATGGTGTGCACCTGTAGTCCCAGCTACTCAGGAGGCTGAGGCAGGATTGCTTGAGCCCAGGAATTTGAGGTTGCAGTGAGCTATGATCACACTACTACATTCTAGCTGGGGTGACAGCGTGAAACTCTGTTTCAAAATAAGTCATTACAGTAGTTACCCTTTATCTGCAGGGTATACGTTCCAAGACCTTCATTGATGCCTAGAAGTATGGATAGTGTTGAACCCTATGCATACTATGTTTTTGCCTATGCGTCCTATACATATGTATCTATGATAGAGTTTAATTTATAAATTAGGTACGATAAGAGATTAGCAACAATAACTAATATAATATAGAACAATTATAACAATGTGCTGTTCACAATGTCACAGATAGAGGATCCAATCTTACCAAAGATCTTTAGCAACCTCCCTATTAGGTTGAGAACTTTCACCTTTTCACTTAAAGGAAGTATTTTATAGCTTCTCTTTGGCATATCTGAATTGCTAGCATCACTACACTTGCGCTTTGGGGTCATTGTTAAGTAAAATAAGGGTTACGTGAACACAGGCACTGCGATACTGTGATGTTCGATCTGATAACAGAGAAAGCTACTAAAATGACTTAGGGACAGATAGTATCTACAAAGTGGATGATTCACATCCTGGGCAGGATGAAGCAGGAGAGAGTGAGATTTCATCACTGCTACTCAGAATGGCACACAACTTAAAACTTAAGGATTGTTTATTTCTGGAATTTTCCATTTAATATTTTCAGATCGCAGTTGATTGCAGGCATCTGAAACTGCAGAAAGCAAAACCTCAGATAAGGGGGGACCGCTGTATAAAGCAAATAAAAAGGGCAGCCACAGATAAGGAGAAAATATTTGCAACACATAAATCAGACAAATGGCTCATATTTATAACATATAAAGAAATCTTACAAATACATCTTAAAGAGCAAATAACTTAATTTTTCTCATGAGCAAAAATCTTGAACAGACACTTCACAGAATAAAATGAAGAAATAAGCACATGAAAAGGTGATCAACAGCATTTGCCACCAGGGAAATTCAAATTAAAACCATAATTAGAAATACTACTATACACCCACTAGAAAGGTTAAATTTAAAAGACTTACAAAACTGAGTTTTGGAAAGGATGTGAAATAACTGGAACTTTCCTACTTTACTTGTGGGAGTATATAATGACAGAAGACATTGGGACCTATTTTGGTAATTTCTAATAAATTTAAACACACGCCCTGTGACCTAAATATTTAACCAAGAGAAGTAAAAACATGTCTACCAAAAGACTTGTACCTGAATGTCCATAGCAACCACTCATAATAACCAAAATCTGAAAAATCCAAATGCCCATAAACAAAAGTATTTAAAAATTGTAGTGTAGTCTGTCAAAGACAAACAAAGCCAGACACTAGTTAAAGTGGTAAAGACAGATTTTAATAGTGACGAACGACTGCAACAGGAAGGAAAGTCCAGTGTGAGCTGAACTCAACTTCAATTTGTAGAGGTAATTGGGTGTTTTAAAGGGAGAATGAAGTAACAGGGAAGGGAGTGAATGGAAGCTCAGTAGTCAAGGAAGTGAAAAATTACAGAAGGTGGGAAGGCAGGGTTGGTCCATGTGAAACCCGTCTGAGTTTGCAAACTGGAGCTTATCGAAGTTAAACTCCTACCATCCCATGGATGCTGGGAGACAGGGACTCTGTCTTCAGGTGTTGGCTGGAATAAACAGTTAATTCTTCTGGCAGCCTTGAGTTGTCTCCGGCAGGTACTTTAAGGGGGCCAGGCAGCCTTGAGCTGTTAAAAACTATGTTAGTGTTAGTTCAAGTCTTTATAGGACAAGGTTGAGGTCTAGTTGAGAAAGGGCTCCGAGGAGCCTGACTAGAGTTTGATCAAGAAGAAAGTCTTTGTCAAGTCACAGGGTTGAATACTGATATATGTAACAACATGGATAAATCTTAAAAAAAATATTGTGGGGCAAAAGAAGCAAGACTAAATGCATATACAATTTAATTGCATAAAGAGATGGAAACCAGAGCAATGATAGTTTCTTGGGGTAAGAACATGGACAGCTGAGAACATTCAGGGATGATGGAAATAATCCATTTTTATTTGGGTAGTGGTAAACGGGTGTGTAAATTTTTTAAACTCATCAAATTTAAGATCCATGTATTTTGCTCTATATAAAAAGCACCACAAAAAAAACCCCACCAAAAATGTGATCAAATTTTTTTATACGACAAAATGATGAATGGACCCGAATCAGTGTCACGTGTTATTTCATGTAACCCTGTCATCAAGGACATAAGATAGGGATTATTGACACTGTGGCATTTTGGATGTGTGTATCAGACTCCCACAGCCTGATCTTAATCCCCAACGATCAGGTGCAGAGCCTGAAGATCCCTTAGAAGGTGGGTAAAGAGCTCAGGCGTGGGCATCATGCAGCGCTGTGACGAGGCTCATCCTCCTCCTCGCCACTGTGTTACCATGGCAACTGACAAACTCTCTGAGCCTCCATTTCCTAATCTGGAAGGAGGAGGTAACATAGTCACCTCAAAGGTTTGTTATGAAAACTAAATGAGATTATGTGCATTAAAAGTTTAGCAAAGTGCCTCCTATAGAAGGTAAATCTAGCGAGAACATGATGATTGGCAAAGCAGAACTTGGACTCAGGAGGAAGCTTCTTTCTTTCTCTCAGAAACTGTAATGATTAAGGCTCAATTCCAGGTAAGACAGACATACTGGTGGACACTCCCATCGTGATGAGGATAACATGGGCTCTTTGAGGTGGATGTTGACTGGGAGTAAAGCAGAGAAGAATTTATTAGAGATCCACTGAAGATGCATTTGTCTGAGCCTAAGGGTTCTATGGGTGGCCACACCTAGTAGCAGGTTTAAGTAATTCCTTGTTTAGATCTCCCATTATTCCCAAACTCTTTTTAGAATATTGTTGTAAGTTATAATTAGGTCTATTTTTGTATAAAAAACATAAAAAAGACAAAACTAACTCATGTGTCACGTAACCTCGTAGATTGGAAAAAGAACCAAATAGAACATTTAAAACATAACAAGACATTAAAACTCAATGAATAGGCTTGACAACAGGTTAGACACACTTTAACAGATAATTAGCAGAATATAAGGAATAAGTAGGCCAGGCCCAGTGGCTCACACCTGTAATCCTAGCACTCTGGGAGGCTGAGGCGGGAGGATTGCTTGTGCTCAGGAATTTGAGATCAGCCTGAGCAAGAGCGAGAACCCGTCTCTACTGAAAATAGAAAAAATTAGCCAGTCAACTAAAAATGAAACAAAAAAAATTAGCCGGGCGTGGTGGCTCGCGCCTGTAGTACCAGCTACTCGGGAGGCCAAGACAGGAGGATCTGTGAGCTAGGCTGACGCCACGGCACTCTAGCCTGGGCAACAAAGCGAGACTCTGTCTCAAAAAAAAAAAAAAATAAGTAATTACTCAGACTGCAACACAAGGAAACAACAACATGGAAAACATGAGATGAAAGTTAAAAGACAAACAGAATGGAGCAACAGGGGCCAATAAATGTCTAATCGGAGGTCTAGACAAACAGGAGCAATGAAATATCTGATATAATGGATAAGAATACTTCAGAAAAAGATTTTTTTAAAAAAAGAATACTTCAGAACTGAGGAAAGATACATATCCACAAATTCAATAATCCCAGAGATTCCTTAGGAGGAAATTTTGAGAAAAATCTACACCTCAACACACCATAATAAAATGCAGAACACCTAAGATGAATTCTTAAAAGTAGTCACAAAACATGGCGGGGGGCAGTGGCTCATGCCTGTAATCCTAGCTCTCTGGGAGGCCGAGGCGGGAGGATCACTCAAGGTCAGGAGTTCAAAACCAGCCTGAGCAAGAGCGAGATCCCCATCTCTACTAAAAATAGAAATAAATTAATTGGCTAACTAAAAATATATATAAAAAATTAGCCTGGCATGGTGGCACATGCCTGTAGTCCCAGCTACTCGGGAGGCTGAGGCAGGAGGATCGCTTGAGCCCAGGAGTCTGAGGTTGCTGTGAGCTAGGCTGACACCACGGCACTCTAGCCAGGGTGACAGAGTGAGACTCTGTCTCAAAAAAAAAAGTAGTCACAAAACATGATAAATGACACTATGAGAATGCAGTCTGTGGGAGGTAATACAGGAAAAACTAGTTTGTTTCTTCAACAAATAGAAAGGAAGAAAAAAAAGAAAGGAACATATAGCTTAAAAGAATTTAAACAATATAAAAACTAATATCAGGGTGAGGATCTTATTCAAACAAACTAAAATTATTCATAAGACAGTTGGAAATTTGAACACTGCCTGGACACTTGATGATATTAATAAATTATTGTAGCCAGGCTCGGTGGTGCACACCTGTAGTCCTATTTACTCCCGAGGCGGAGGAAGGAGGATCACTTGAGACCAGGAGTTTGGGGCTGAAGTGCACTATGATGGTCGTGCCTGTGAATAATCACTGCCCTCCGGCCTGGGCAGCATAGCAAGATAAGAAAGAAAGAAGGAGGGCCTGATGGATGTGGTGACGTCGCGCTCTCCCGGGCCTTGAGCCGCGTGCCAGGCGAGGGACGGGCATTCCTGGTGAATGGGGCCGCTCTTCTCGTTGCGCTCGCGGGGCGTCGCCTCTCCTCCCCGCCTGCGGGCGTTGGGTGGGAGGCGAGGGTGCCCTGCCCTGCGCCCCGTGGCCTTGGCGGGGATCGTTGGTCCACTTGACGCAGCGGTAGCCCTCGCTTGCCCCTGGTGGTCGTGGCTTTGCGGGTTATCCCTCCCCGCGGGGTGGGTCTGTCCCGCCGCCCTGTCGCGCGTGGGTGCTGGGTCTGTGTGGCCCTTTGCGGTGCTCCTGGAGTGC
>VBSM01001082.1:2877772-2888962 GCA_008086735.1 Cheirogaleus medius
CTAGCCCTGCCCCTCTCGGGCCAGGACCCCAACCCCTCATCACACACCCCTCCCACTGCATAGGAAAGCATCTGAACCCCATTCACACCCCCTGAGACTAAGGACAATTATAGACACCCAAAGATTGCCCTCCTCAGAGACCCTGGTCATCAACCCCTATACCCACCCCTAGTCACAGATGCCCCTAACCTGCCACATCATGGGGCCCAGCCAAGCCAGAACTACAACCAATGAGGGTTTCTGCCCAGTGTCTCCTTCTCTTCATAAGGATATAAATGGGAAGATTTTTCCTACTGAAGCCTATGATGACCCACCCTGTGTTCCCTCCCTCTCCTGCCTGCTACTGTCCAGCACACACAAAGGGTCTAGACATACTGCATGCTTGCCACAGTACAAGGTCATTTTAGATGCAAACTCGATACTAAACATGCTTTGGCTCAAACCCAAACTCAGGTCCCTGATCCTTGGGGCTCAGGTTTCTTTAGCCAATCCAGCCCGCCCTCCTTACCTCCCCCATCTTCCAGCCAGAATCTAGCCACTACCTTTAGTCACTCCTCACCCCCCACATTTTAACCTCTGGGAAAGAAACAGCCTTTCTGGAGCCCTTCCTAGGCTCATCCTCCTCTAACACAGGCCTACCTGGACTGTTCTGAATCATTCTCCAGTCCCTCCCCTTCCCTCTTCAGACCAACACCTCTGCCTTTGTAGGATGACTACAAACATTGACTGGGGATCCATTACAGCCAATCCTGGGAAAGCAGCAAACACCTGCACCCTGGAGGGAACCTCTCCCTGGGGAATCGGTGGGTGCACCACCCCCACCCTTCCAGGACCAAACTTTATACTTCTCAGTACTGTCCCTTAGGCTCCACATGTCCCAAAAGACATGTGCCTTCTTTCTCTCCCTGGCCAGTATCTATGTTTTGAAATTAAATATTCACATAGTCAGTTTGGGTTGCTATAACAAAGTACCACAGAATACATGGCTTGTAAACAACAGAAATTTATTCCTCACAGTTCTGGAGGCTGGAAGTCCAAGATGAGGGTGCCAGCAGGTTGGGGTTCTGGTGAGGGCTCTCTTCCAGGTTGCAGACAACCAACTTCTTCTCCTTATCTCATCACATGGCAGAAAGAGAGCAGACTAGCTCTCTGGCCTCTTCTCATCTTCCATCTTTGAAGGCTCCACCCTCATGACCTACCTCCCAGAGGCTCTACCTCCTAATATCAACACTTTGGGGATTAGATTTCAACACAAGAATTTTGGGGGGACACATATTCAGTTCATAACACAAATTAACGTTAACCTCCACTATGTGCCTCTCATTCTTCCCTCCCCCTTATTCTCCCTCAGTTCTCATAGCTTACCTTTGCCTTCTTTTTCTAAGACTTCTTAGAGAAAGTATGCTAAAATTAAAAACAGCATGGAATTAGTAGTCAGGAACCTGAGTTCAAAGTCAGCCTCTGCCTTTTCACAATTATGCAATCCTGACAAGCAGTTCAATATCTCTGGTCTTTGATTTTCTTAACCTATAAAATGGGAGTACTTATATTTGTTCCATTTAACACCTTTCGGACCGCTCACGAGTTTTCTCGTGTTTCGCGTGCCATCTGTTATGGACCTTAGATGTCAACACACTGTCTTGTCCATTAAGGAGAGTAGAGGTTTACCGCCAAATTTGAAAATGAAAACATCAAGAATGAAGAAAGGTGACATAATAAATGTTTTATGCAGTACCATACGTTAAAAAAATACTAGAAACTTTAATTGTTTAATTAGTTGTTTAGTTGTTTAATTGTTTTTGTAAATAAAAATGTTATAATTATTGAAAAACACCTAAAGTGCATTATGATCTGTAGTTACGATGATTTAAATAACGTGCAGTTTGCCCAAAAACGTGCGGTCCCTGACGTTTGTCTTAGAGATTTCTATGTGGTCCGAAAGGTGTTAACAAATACGATTATTGGGACTCTGAGCCCCCAAATCCATTGTAAAATGAGTGGCCTGAAATAACACTTGTGGGAAGCTCCTCATTGCTGTGACATGGAAAACCATAACTTCTCTTATATAACACAGAGATATATAATTGCCTGAGAATAGGGGC
Source organism: Cheirogaleus medius (assembly GCA_008086735.1). Lineage (NCBI taxonomy): Eukaryota > Metazoa > Chordata > Mammalia > Primates > Cheirogaleidae > Cheirogaleus > Cheirogaleus medius. The sequence continues at coordinate 2,879,875 of VBSM01001082.1, forward strand.
AAGCATCCCTAAATTCTTAACCACTTTTTAAGGCAGAGGCTATTTGATCACTCAGAACTTTTCAGCCCCCAAGCCTTCCATAACAACTAAGTGAGCACTTATTGATACCAGCTGATTTTGATACATTATCTCATTTATAATGTAGGTATCATCTACATTTTACAGATGAAAAAACTGAGGTTCAGAGAGGTTAATTAGCCTAAGTTAACCAAGCTGTAAGTGACTGAGCAGGATTGAAACCCATGTCTGATGCAAATATATCTAAATAAATGAACACTTATCAATTCTAAAATATGGACATCCAAGATATCAGCCTTTATTTCTCTCCTCATATGCTACAGCCTCTAAATCCTGTTCCTTTCCCACCCAGGTTTCCCTATCTCCTTCCAGTCCCAGGCTCAACTCTGCCATTTCCTTACCATGTGTGTCTTCACATGCACTGCCCAGCATGGGGCCATCAACCAGGGCCAGGTATGGACAGCTGAAAGCCCAGGTTCCTGAAGGCAAGTGTCTGGACCTTGGCAGACCTGAGGGAGAGATGGGAGTTCAAACCTTACGTACCAGGGTCCTAGGGTTGCAGTTTCTTCCCCCAGCTGGACTGGTATGCCTGGGTCCCTAATGCCCCATGCACAATGCGGATGCCCCCACCCACCACCAAGGAAGATGTGACAATGGCCACAGTGATGGGGTCACTACCCGATGTCCGGCAGGCCTGTCTTCAGATGACCATCACATGGCACCTGGGTCGCCGCCAGCCAGACATGGTAAGAGAGGACTCTAGGGAAAGGTAAATAACAGTTGAAAAGGAAACATCAGAGTGAGGTGCTGGGCTTTAGGTGCTTCTGTCTTCAGGCTAGAAATTGACTGATCCTTTGTTCTGTCTCAGGTACCTCTGGGGCATCACAAAGAAAAATATTTCTCAGGCCCCAAGGCCAAAGCTGTGCTAAAGCAATTCCAAACAGATTTGGAAAACCTGGAAAAGGAGATTAAAGCCCGGAATGAACAACTTGACCTGCCTTATGAATACCTGAAGCCCAGCCGCACAGAGAATAGTATCACTATCTGAGCCCTAAGGTGCCCCCACCTGGAAGACTTCACATCAGCTTTAGGACTGACATTTCCATCTTGAATTTCATGCTTTCTTAAGTCTCTGCTGCTAAGGCTCTATTTCCTCCCCATCAGTATCCCACTAGCCTTTCTGCAAAGGTCAGATAATATTAATATTTTAGGCCACAGTCTCTGTCACAACTACTCACCTGTCCCGTGGTAGCGTGAAGGCAGCAATAGGCAACATGTAAACAAATGAGTGCAACTGTGTTCTAATAAAGTTTTATCTATAGACACTGAGATATGAGCTTCACATGTCAACAAATATTCTTTTAGTTTATTCAACCATTTAAAAATGAAAAAGTGCTTTGTTTGAGGGACATGTACAGGCTACAGGCTGGATTTGGCCTTTTAGTCTGCACTAGCCTGAGGCCCTGATCCTACTTCCAAAACATCCAAGATCATGAGTGGGGGAGGGAGATTTCAGCTAATTCTCTGTTCCCAGGAACTAAACTTCATGCTTGGTGGCCAACTTAGAAATTCCTGACTCTGTTCCCTAGCAATTTTCCCTCCACCTTCTTCCTCCTATTCACACATGTACCCCAAAAGTCCCTGAATAAGAATGGTGTTTCTAGGGCAGAATAAAAACCTTTGCCCCAAAATGGTTTTCTTCTCCAGACAGTCAAAAACAAGAGATACGAAATTCATGTTTCAAGGCCACTTTCCCAGCCCCTTTAATACTCTGGGATTTCTAGGTGTTTCCCAGGTTCCGATCTCTTTCACAACCCTTTAAGAACAATATGCATAAAATAAGTAGAAAAAAAGCCACAAAGTTATTCTAGCCAATGACCTGAGTCCTTGTTTGGTTCTGAGGTCTCAGGGTCAAAATGATTCCTCTCAATTATGCTGAGGTCACTGTTCTCACTAGAATGGGTACAATTTGCTCCGTGCAAAACTGTGTTCTTCAAACATCCGTATTTCCCCAAATAATTATCACAAATCTGCCTCTCACCAGTGAAGTATGAGAACTTCTTTGGGGAGGGGATGATCTATTCATATTTTTAAATTTTGTATTCTACCTTATTCAAAGGACTTATATCAGTTTCCTTGATTTGCAGCAGGGAAGCAAAGTGACATTTTTGTGTACTTATTCCTTTCTCCAGTATATTTAACAGGACTATTGGCTTTCACAACTGGCTTATCAAGTCAGCTTTCCCCAGCCTTTTCCTAACTTCATATTGTTCCTGGATTTGGCATCTAGAATTATACAGTATTCCAAGTGTGATGATAAAATGTTACTTAAGCATTTCCAAAACCAAGAACCCTCACTAGTTTTAAAGCGTTCTAGTCACAACACCATGCTTGGCCTCGGGAAGGAGCTCCTACCTCCTTTTTACTGTGTAAGAACATCTGTTTTAAAAGGGAGAAGTAGAGAACAGATAGAAGCGCGCTATGTATAAACCTTTATGTCTCACTTACCATTTCCCCATCACAGGATACCACCCGAGACTAGGTATCTGACGGGGAAATCAGATGATTCCAATCCTCTGATACTAAGAGCCCCATCGTCCAAGTTATCAGGACCTCCGCCAGGGTTACAGATTTTTCCTCTAAGCCCTGTCACAGCGAGTTCTTCGTCACGTGACTTGCCAAACTTGGTCACGTGATACACCAGCTCCTTCCATTTCAACCTGGAGTCGGGGGAAGACCAAGAAACTCGAGTCCCTCTTCCAATACTCACGTCCCAGCTACATAGGTCAGTAAGTGATGTCGAACAGCTGCTTAGGTTCCAGACACCGCCTTCTCCCGCAGAAGTCCCAAGAGGACTCCGAAGTGCCCGGCGTTCCCCGCCGCCGCCCCCCACCCACCCCCAGCATGATGGTTGGGGCCGGAGGCCACTCCCTCTCCGCAGCCCTCCCGGCGCATCCAGGGCTTCCTCTCACCGCCTTTCCACCCGCCTCACCCCTAGAGGATCCCCGGACTCCCTTCTACATGGCGTCGCTTCTGTGCTGTGGGCCGAAGCTGGCCGCCTGCGGCATAGTGCTCAGCGCCTGGGGAGTGATCATGTTGGTGAGGGGCCCCCCGGGCGAGAATCCGAGAGGGCCTGAGGGGCTCCGGGGTTGGAAGGTTGGAAGGCTAGGAAACTCCGGGCCTTAGAAGGCAGCAGGCAGGCTGGAGCTGGTTGGTCTGCTGGCCGCTAGAGAACAAGACAACTGAGATTGAAAAATGGGAACTGGAGCGGGGCGGGGGGATGAAGTCTGGAATGGGAGGAGCCGGGGTTGGTAAGTGTGGAAACCCCTCAAGGTAAGAAAAAGAAGAGCTGGGTTTCTGAGAGATGCTGGAGTTGAATGGAGGATATGGGGGGAAAGGGAGTGCTTGTAACCGACATGGATGTCTGGGCCTTGTTTGTCCAGAACTTTATCCTACCCCCACTTCAAGAAGAAATACTATGAAGAAATGCCGGTTCTTCCTCATCTCTTCCGCACTGTCCCGTGATAATGATGCCTCTGGGGAGGAGGTTAACATGGGTTCCTGGGAAAGACGGGTTGCTCACTATTCCTGCCATTGCCCGAGCCATTCTCAATGTCACCACCTCAGTCCCTATTCCAGGTGGCCGAGTCCGAATCCAGCAACAACACCCCTAATCCTACCTTCTTCTGGTTAATCCCAGGCCCAGGTGTTGTGGCAACATTAGAAATGGGAGGGGTTTGGGGCATGACCAGGAGGTCAGGTGCCTAGTTCAACAACCCAGCCATTCCCATTTTTCAGATAATGCTCGGAATATTTTTCAACGTCCATTCCGCTGTGTTAATTGAGGATGTTCCCTTCACGGAGAAAGATTTTGAGTAAGTAGTCAGGTGGGGGAAGCGGGGCTGGGGGCTGACTTGTGTCCGGGAGGCTGGGTGCTTGGGGCGCCGAGGTTAGGGAACTGACAGAGGAGAACTGCTTTCTTCAGAATGTAGTTAGTAGCAGTCTTGGGTACCAGAGTCTCCGGGACCAGTCTTAGGAACTCAGCAGCTATCCTAAACCCACCACTTTAGGTGTGGCCTCTTTGGGTATTTTTTCTCTGTACCTCAGTCCACCTCTGCAAAATGGATATTATAGAACTCATCATATAGGGTGGTCAAGAAGATTGAATAATACACCTAAAAACGATTAGAACAGTGTGTTTGGCACATGGTCAGAGCTCACTGAAGCGTTGGCTGCTATTAATGTTTGACACTTCTCTGTCTAATCCCCACCTCCAGGAATGGCCCCCAGAACATATACAACCTTTACGAACAAGTCAGCTACAACTGTTTCATCGCCGCCGGCCTTTACCTCCTCCTTGGAGGCTTCTCTTTCTGCCAAGTTCGGCTCAATAAGCGCAAGGAATACATGGTGCGCTAGAGCACGGTCCCGTTTCCCCTCTCCAGCCCCCTCCTCTATTTAAAGACTCCTTCCACCCCCTCACCTGGGTCGCGTCCCACCCATTCTAGCCCCCTCTGAGGGACTGGGTTTCCCTGGCGAGAGACTGAATCCCTTGTTCCCCCTCGGGCCCCAGTGGAGGGGGCTGGGACTGGCCATTGACTGTCTCTCCAGCTCCCTCGCTTTGTCTTGTACCACAATAAAGAAAATCTGCTCTTGTAAGCCTTGTCTGTGCTTGGGTGAGAGGGCGAGCACGGGGCTGCGGCTGAAGGGCGGCCTCCACTGGAGTCCAAACCCCTGGACGGAAGTGCAGTGAAGCTAGCCGGAAGTGAGGCGGCGGCTTCCACTGCTCCTTCCCTTGGAGCGCCAAGGCGGTCTACGACCGCGATTGATGAGGCGGGGAGCGGCCGGGTATGAACCAATCAGTTGCGGGGAGGGAGGGACTTCCTGCGCGGGGGCCGGAGCTTTTCAGTCGTCGGGCTCTCGGTGGTCCCGGCTCGCGTGGTGGCGGCGGCGGCGGCGGCGTCTCCGTGAGGAGGCGCGCGGGGCCATGACGTCAGCGTCCACAAAGGTTCGTCCTCCCTCGCGGACAGCGCTCCCTGGCGGCCACGGGAGGGCGGGTCCCCCCACTTGGCTCTGGGCTCTTCCGCCCCGGGCGGGGGGCGGGCGGGACGGCGCGGGGGGGTGCGCCTGCCCCCCGTAACGCTGCCCCGCCCCCAGGTCGGAGAGATCTTCTCCGCGGCAGGCGCCGCCTTCACCAAGCTCGGGGAGCTGACGATGCAGCTGCATCCTGTGGCCGACTCTTCCCCTGCTGGGTACGTGAGCCCGGACGGGGACGTGGACACTGAGAGCGAAAGCGTGGACTCAGTCACAGACACGGACCCTCTCTAAGACAGGGACAGATGTTGGTTTCTCTTTGTGCCTGGCACAGCGCAGAGTAGGTGTTAATAAATGATTGTTGAATGAAGGAAGGAATGACAGATAAAAATACAGACTGAGGCCCATAACTCGGACGCATAGTCCACAGTTGTACTCTGCTGCGAACCGGCAAACCACAAACCACCACCACTACCACTCACCCCAGCTCATATGGAATTCCCGCGGACTACGTGCAGTGTTGAGGGGTTCTGTTTGTCAGGCCTCTACTTGTTGAATCGTGTGCTGTTTACAGCATCAACTTCACGTTGATGGAGGAGAGGGATGTTCTAAAATAGAGGATGTTGTGATTTCATGTGGTTGGGGATCCTCAGGGTTCCCGCAGGGCCTTAAGAGCTTTTTGTTTTTTAAGGAAGACCTCTTTATGCATCCGTGGCAGGGGCCCCAGAGATTGGGAGGAGGAGGCTGGTAGGCTGTGGAATGCATAGCCTGTGGGCTGGCTCCACACCCCTCCTCCTCCTCCCATTTTTGCTATCCCCCCTCTCCCCTTCTGACAGTGCGAAGTGGACGGAGACGGAGATAGAGATGCTGAGGGCTGCTGTGAAGCGATTTGGGGACGATCTTAATCACATCAGCTGTGTCATCAAGGAACGGACAGTGTGAGGGAGGGTGGCTGGCAGAGAAAGGGGGGTGGGCCGCCTTCTTCCTCCTTACCCAGTTCCGTCTTCCTCAGAACTCCTTTCCAACTTATCTTTCCTACTTTGTTGCTAGTTTTGTTAGAATCCCCTTGAGGACTGAAAGAATAGAATTGTCACAACTGGTCAGAAGTTCCTAAAATGCTGAGGTAATCAGGACCTTAAAAGAATTTGATTTTTGGTTGCCTGAGATAACTCAATTATTGTATTTGATAATGGGAGTTCCCTGATTATTTATATAGATCTTTTGAGACCTTACTGCAGTATTCCCAGGGATATTGTGATTCTGAACTAGTTTATCAGGATCTACTAATCCCAATCTACCTGTAAATCACCAAGCCTTACCTGGTGGCCTGCAACATCCATATATCTTTCTGAGAAGAGAATTAAAGGACAGGCCTTTCTTACTACTCAGTTCAGGGGACTCCATTCTTCACACTCCATCCACCCTGAGTGACTGCAGAGCTTCAGGAAAATGAGAACCCTACCAATGGGTTGGGGCCCTGACCTGGATTCGTAGGAAGGGGCTCCCAGAATTACTTCACAGTGGCCCATTACCCCTTCCCATCCCCTCCCTTCTTCCCTCAGTCTTTCTGATGACTAATTCCTAACCTGCTCTCTCTTCTCTTTAGGGCTCAGATAAAGGCCACTGTGAAACGCAAGGTATATGAAGACTCTGGCATCCCCCTTCCAGCTGAGTCACCCAAGAAAGGGCCCAAGAAGGTGGCATCTGGTGTCTTGTCACCTCCTCCAACTGCCCCTCCACCCAGCAGCTCCAGTGTCCCTGAGGCCGGGGGTCCCCCCGTAAAGAAACAGAAGGCTGGTGAGGGCTGTGGAGTTGCTACCTAAGGCTTAAGGTCCCATCTGAGGTTCAGTGAGAGAATTGGGCCTGGGTCAAATAAGGACATATCTCTCTTCCTGTCCCTGTGGAGGTTCCCAGAGAGGGGCAGAGGGGTGGGGGAGATGAAGCTTTGGGAAGCTGGGGGTGGGGGCAGTCAGGAGAACCTAGAATCTAGCTTATGCCCTCCTCCCAGATGTGACACTCAGTGCTCTGAACGACTCTGACGCCAACAGTGACCTGGTGGATATTGAAGGGCTGGGAGAAACTCCTCCAGCCAAGAAACTCAACTTCGACCAGGGTAGGAGTCCTCCTCCTCCTACACCAGCCAAAGGGGTTAGGGAGGAAGTGCTCACCTTAATGGTAGGGGAGGATCTCAGCAGGAGTCCGTCCCCTATACAGAGGCTTTGGAAGAGACAGTGCTCTCATACACAGTGCAGGGAATTGGGTCAGTAAGTAGCAGGGTGCTTTGGCGAGGTGGGTGTTGTCTTGGAAGCATGCTTGGGGCTCCCTCCATCTCGGCCCATTTTACTTCCTGTTCCAGACAGCCTGACCCTGGATTCTGGCCTTCTCATGACCTCTGCTGATCCTCCTCTACTCTCCCGCTGAGCCTGCCACCTCTGACCTCTTTCGCTGTTCACCCTGGACCTGTGGATTGCCTGGGACTCTGAGCAAGGCCTGCACAAGAGAGGGCCGAAAAGCTGCTGGGGCTGTCCACTTTGCTGTTCCTGTATAAGCGTCCCCAACCCCTTTGCCCCCCATCTGATGGACATTTTTATACAGAAAACAATAAAGATTTCCCTCTCAGCTTGGTGCTGTCTGCTAAACTTTATTAAGAGGAGAGGGCTGTTCCTTCTTCTCTCCTCAGCCCTCAGTAGCTCTCGCCACCCTGCCTGGAGCAGCACAGCCAATATTGGCAGATTGGCTTCCCGGTGCCAATATTTCTGTGCTGCTAGAGCCAGGGGAGCTGGGTGTGGGCAACAAAGACTCCACTTTGCTCTCTGGTGGCAGAACTTACTTCTAAGGTCTCTGGCCAACAGTATTCCTGAGACTGCCCTGGGGATTTTAGAGGGGCTGTTTCCAGTGCTTTCACACCCCACCCCCTTCTTCCCCACTCGAAAGAAGTTTGTCACAAGGCTCCAGGTGTTTTTTGTTTTGCTTCTCCAGGATGGCCTCCCAGGGCCAAGCCTCAGCGGTGCCTCCCCCACCCTCGCTCTAACACCACAGTGTGGTTTGGACGTGGCCACAGTGCCGTACAAACCACAGTGTGCTGCTGGGGCGGGAGCAGGACTGGGCTGGGTTGAGAGGAAGACAGCACAAGACAGTGGTGGGAAGATCCCACCACCACCACCAACAGCAGGGAGGTAGAGAAGGCTTACAAGGCAAACATGGCCCCCAAATCAGTTGGGGAAAACCAGGAACCAGGGACAGGAACCTCATTCCTAGAGCAGCAACTGGAAGGGGATGAGCTCACAGTGTAGTAAGATTGGACCATCTTCCCTCTGTAGGAACTCAGCTCAGGAGATCCCTAGGGTGGGGTCAGGCAGAAGAAATAGGGAGTGACTGTAGGGGACCAACAAACTGCCTCCCAACTCAGCAAGGGCAGAGACCCAAGGCTTCCTGTGTCCGTTCCTCCCCTCCCTGGGTCAGAACCCAAGAGAAAAGCAAGAAGAGACAGAGGGCCAAGGACAGCAGGGTTGGGAGTTGGCAGTCCAGAGGTGGTGGGGCCGGAACACGGTTGGGAGAGGGGGGCCGGAAGTCGCCCTGGGCCCTGGGCCTGCCACAAGATGGAGGCCAAAGGCAGGAAATGGAGGCCAGGGAGAAAGGGGAGCAGCAGGGCCCAGGAAGAGGGCCATCTGGACCTGGGGGCCAGTACTCAACCCCCAGTGCTGTTCCCACTGCCCACGGGCCCTCAGGACCCAAGCCCCACCCTCACAACAACCTCCATCAGCCCATCACCAGGCCCAGGCAGGCGGGCCCACCCAGAGAGCCACGTTTAAGCTGAGACAAATATGCCTCTCCCCACCCCCCACCCTAGGCCTTCACTCAGCCTTTTTCTCCTGTCCAGGACTTGATATTTAAACAGCACCCCTCAGAAAGCAAAATCCAAGGGCCAAAATCCCTTCTGCAAATCAAAATAATACCCTCTAACACCCAAAAGTTATCCTCCTATATCCCATCCCACCTTTTACCGCTCCCCCTTCCGACACACCCCCCAAAACTC
>VBSM01001082.1:2891112-2915717 GCA_008086735.1 Cheirogaleus medius
CCCCCCCCCCCGCCTTTTTGTAGGCCCCGCTAGAGGAGCCCGTCATCCACACCACATGCTCCGCTGTCTCCCACGGGAGCCCACTGCGCCTCCCCGAACCTGGCGCCTCCTTGGGCTCCCCCTTTTCTCCCTTAACACAGTACATTGGATCGGGGAGTTTTGATATATTCACTTTCTCCTGCAACAGGCTCCGGGCACCCCCCTTCCAAAAGCAAACACACCAATTTTCGCTGGCCCAGGCCCTCCGACGACCCAGGCTGCCCGTATTTCCAATCTTGATATCCCTAACCTCCTCCCCAATTCCGAGGTCCCCGTCCCTGTTTCCACTTTCAGTGGCCCAAGACCCCGCACGTTACGACCACCCCGCGTTTCTGAGGTCCCGCCCTCGAGACCGGGACCCGCCCTGGGCTCGCCATCTGGAGAGCGAGGGAGGAAGGAAGGATACAGACCCAGGCGTTCACCCCACCTCCACCCCCGCCCCCGACATCCCGGCCAGATAAAGGAGCCCGAGGCCAAGAGGGGAGAGAGACCCCGCCCCCTTAAGAAGAGCAGCCGCAGCCCCTGCAGGACGGGGGTAAGAACGGGAGACTGAGGGAGCCGGACTCCTGGGTCCTCGAAAAGGGTTGGGGCTTGTTGATGGTAGGAAGACTTGAGTCCCAGACGTTGGGCTAAACTAGGGACTGGGGACTAGGTAGGAAGAGCAGAATCCCATAGTTCGGGGAAGAGAGATTCGACTGGGATTTGGAGGGCTGTGGACCGCTGGTCGTGTGGGGTCTTTAGGCAGGGTCGGATACCTGAGAGTTAAGCACGCAGCGGAGCAGAGGGGCGTGGGGGTGCTGGTGGGGCGCTAGGAGTCGAACTAAGGGCGCTGGGCGCCTGATTCTCCACGCTTGCCTGTGAGCAACGCCGCAGTGTGGGACCTGGCTCCAACTGCCGCGCGATCTAGAAGAGGGAAGAGAGCGACGGTGTAGTTGAGGGCAGAATGACAAGATGAATTAAGAGTAAGGCTGCGTGTGCCCGTGCCGGGGGCTGGAGGCCTTGGCTCTACCCGCACCTCGGGAGGAAAAGGCAAACAGGGAAGGGAAGCGTCTTAGGACAGCCTGGTCCCCGAGCCCTATCCATGGCATCTGCAGGCCTGCGTCGCTATGGGTTCCACCGCTGCCTCGGAGGGAGCGCTGGGCTACGTCCGCGAGTTCACTCGCCACTCCTCCGACGTGCTGGGCAATCTGAATGAGCTGCGCCTGCGCGGGATCCTCACTGACGTCACGCTGCTAGTTGGCGGGCAACCCCTCAGAGCGCACAAGGCAGTTCTTATCGCCTGCAGGTTCGAGGGGTGGGGCCTCTGGGGGTGGGGCGGGACCAAATGGAAAGGGGCGGAGCCATAGACCTCCGAGTGGGAATCCAAAGCGAAGCCTTTCAAAAGCATGAGGCGGAGCCTCCTGGAATTAAGGGCGGGGTGATAGTGAGGAGGCGGTGATTTTCAGGGGGCGGGGATTTTAAAGTGGCCGGTGTCTACCTTGGTTCCTCAGCCCCTACCGTGACCTATCTGACCTTTCTCCAGTGGCTTCTTCTATTCAATTTTTCGGGGCCGTGCGGGAGTGGGGGTAGACGTGCTCTCTCTGCCCGGGGGCCCCGAAGCCAGAGGCTTCACTACTCTTTTGGACTTCATGTACACTTCGCGCCTGCGCCTCTCTCCGGCCACTGCACCAGCCGTCCTTGCAGCTGCCACCTACTTGCAGATGGAACACGTGGTCCAAGCATGCCACCGCTTCATCCAGGCCAGGTGAGGGAACCCGGGCTCATGTTCTCCGTGGGTGAGGTGATGCCCCAGGTGTCAAGAGCAAAGTCGGAGACTAGGAAATGGCACTAATGTCCATCACACTTTTCCCAGCTATGAACCTCTGGGCATCTCCCTGCAACCCCTGGAAGCAGAACCCCCCATCCCGCCAACGGCTCCTCCACCAGGCAGTCCCAGGTGCTCCGAAGGACACCCAGACCCACCTACTGAGTCTCGAAGCTGCAGTCAAGGCCCCTCCAGTCCGGCCAGCCCAGACCCCAAGGCCTGCAACTGGAAAAAGTACAAGTACATCGTGCTGAACTCTCAGGCCTCCCAAGCAGGGAGCCTGGTGGGGGAAAAGAGTTCTGGTCAACCTTGCCCCCAAGCCAGGCTCCCCAGTGGAGATGAGGCCTCCAGCAGCAGCAGCAGCAGCAGCAGCGAAGAAGGACCCATTCCTGGTCCCCAGAGCAGGTACAGAATCTAGAACCCTAAGAATTTGTAGAGGCTGGGCTCAGCTAGGAGGCAGAGCCATTGGGCCTTGCAGGCCAGGAGGCAGGGAGATAGGGATGGGTTTCAGAGACACTAGCCCACCTTAGGGAGTTGGCCAGAGGACAGGCTTATTCAGTGGGAAAGGACTTTGGCAGCACAATGGATGTGGCTCATTGGTCAATACTAGCTCACCGCCAGAGGCTAGGCCTTTGGCTCCAAGTTCTCTAGTAGAGAATCCCCCCATATAATCTCCTAACCCTTATCTCTGGCCCTTACCATCTGCATAGGCTCTCTGTGACTGCTGCCACTGTACAGTTAAAATGTGGGGCTCCAGCCAATACCCCCCATCTCCTCACACCCCACACTCAAGAGACCACTGGGTCACCCTCTGGTCAAGCTCGTCCACCACCAGGTAAGAGCCCCTGTTTCCTTGCTTTTTTCCTGTGGCTGCTCCAGGCCAGTTGAGGACAAAGGACCTCAGGAAAGACCATTCCAATGGTTCCTGAACTTTACTGCAAATTAGAATCACCTAGGAAGCTTGTAAAACTCCCATTTCCCAGGTCACAACCCCTAGATCAGAATGTCTGGAAGTGGGGACCAGGCAGCAATAGTTCTTAAAGCTCCCCAGGTGCTTCCAATGAGCAGTAAAGCTTGGAAATTTCTGGCCTATCCCGATTCATGGCTGAGTGGTCAGCCCAGGGTTTGCCAGGGCCTCTCTGTCAGGCTGTTATCCAGAGTGGTGCAAGATGGGAGGAGAAACAGAGACCTTCACCCACTAGCAGGGGCCTCCACCTGCCACCACCACTATGGAAGAGAATTAGCTGAGTACTCTGGGATCAGACAGATGTGGAGTTAGATCTTGGTTCATCTTCTTACTAAACCTTGGGCAAGTCCAAAGAGCCCCAGAAGCCTTAACAGTGAATTGGGGAAAAGAAAACCCACTGCTGGGCCAGGCGCGGTGGCTCACACCTGTAATCTTAGCACTCTGGGAGGCCAAGGTGGGAGGATCAACTGAGCTCAGGAGTTCTAGACCAGCCTGAGCAAGAGCAAGACCCCATCTCTACTAAAAATAGAAAAAAAAAATTAGCTGGGTGTGGTGGTGCTTGCCTGTAGTCCCAGCTACTGGGGAGGCTGAGACAGGAGGATCACTTGAGCCCAGGAGTTTGAGGTGGTTGTGAGCTAGGCTGACGCCTTGGCACTGGAGCCTGGGCAACAGAGCAACAGAATGAGACTCTGTCTCAAAAAACAAACCAACTCCCCCCCCCCAAAATAAACCTACTACTGTGTGATTTGAAGATTCAGTGGTACCTAGGAAGCCCTCATTAATAACTATGATTGTCATTACCCACCCCCCTTCCTAGGTAGTGAATTTTTCAGCTGCCAGAACTGTGAGGCTGTGGCAGGGTGCTCATCGGGGCTGGACCCCTTGGCCGAGGACAAGCCCTATAAGTGTCAGCTCTGCCGGTCTGCCTTCCGATACAAGGGCAACCTGGCCAGTCACCGCACGGTGCACACAGGTAGGGGAGGAGAGGGCCCTGACCTTGCTCCTACAACTGTCCTTGGGCAAAGTCCCTGACCTCCCTTCCTCCCTGTCTCCAGGGGAAAAGCCCTACCACTGCTCCATCTGCGGCGCCCGTTTTAACCGGCCCGCTAACCTGAAAACGCACAGCCGCATCCATTCCGGAGAAAAGCCCTATAAGTGTGAGACTTGCGGCTCGCGCTTTGTACAGGTACAGGACCAGCCTCTGAGCGGGTTCAAAGGCAAATCTGCAAGAGGGTGGGGCGGGCCAATAGGGAGGGTTTTGTCCCTCCCAGAGGCGTGGTCTGAAGTATCCTCCCCTCCCAGGTAGCACATCTGCGGGCGCACGTGCTGATCCACACTGGGGAGAAGCCCTATCCTTGCCCCACCTGCGGGACTCGCTTCCGCCACCTACAGACCCTCAAGAGCCACGTTCGCATCCACACGGGAGAGAAGCCTTACCACGTGGGTACCGGCCTGGCCTGGCCTAAAACCTTAGAATTACCTCCCCTTTACCTGGGGGCGGAGCTCTGAGGGGAGCAGGCCTTGTTGTCCCTAGATCTCTCAGAATGGGTGGTGGCCAGGAAGAGCCTGCGTCAATAAGGGGCAGAGGCTTGGGGTAGGGATGGACAGGTGTAGAAGTTGTGCTCTGGGCTGGGCACTATTTTCCCAGAGAGAGAGAGGCTAAGGGGTGGGGAAACCTCTGCTAAATAAGGCGGGACCTAGCTCCTGGGCCGCCCTGAGGATTTAGGAGGACGTCAGGGCCCAAGAGCTAATTCTCAGTGGACAGCTGGACAGTTCCCTCTTGCTCAACACCTAAACGGTGGTTGTGGATAGAGAGGGCCCTGATAGGCTGTCCTCCCACAGTGTGACCCCTGCGGCCTGCATTTCCGGCACAAGAGTCAACTGCGGCTGCATCTGCGCCAGAAACACGGAGCTGCAACCAACACCAAAGTGCACTACCACATTCTGGGGGGGCCCTAGCTCCTGGGGGCCAGGAAAAGCTGCAGGCTCAGGCCTGGCTTCCCTGTCAGGCTTGGGCATGGGGTGTGCAAGTCCACTCTGGTATCAGAAACTGCTGCCACCTTAATTTCTCGCTGGGGAGAGCAGGGGTGGCAGATCCCAGCTAGATCTGCCTCTGTTTTGCTGGTCAAAACCTCTTTCCCACAATCCAGATTGTTTCTGAGGAGAGAGCTAGCTAGGGGATGGGGGAGGAGAGAGACTGGAGATCTGGTTTCCTTAAGGGAACAGCTGTCCACCTGTGGCCCCCATCGCATTCAGTTTATCTGTAAATATAATTTATTGAAGCCTTTGGGTGGCACCAGGGCCTTCAGTCTATTGCATTTCCCACTTTCCTCTTCCACAAGTGTGTTCAAAAGTGACCCCAAACACAGAAGGTGAGGTCACAGCTCTGCTGGCAGAGAATATTAGCACTTGGCTCTCTCCTTTGGCTTGAGTGTATTATATTATTGTCATAATTTTATCTTTAGAATTGTTCTTTCTCCTGTTTGCTTGTTGTCTTGTGTAAAATGGAGAAAGGGGTTCTCTGTTCCTGTCCCTCCAATTCTAGGTCTGGAACCTTTATTTGTCCTAGGGCAGTTCCCGGAACTTGTTGGATTGTGGGATTGGGTCAGGAAGCCTCTCTGGTGTTCTCAATGTTGTAGGTTCTCTAGCAGGCTAGAACTGGATATAGACATTTCTCTTGTCTTATAGGGTGATAGTAAGCTTTGTGGTGAGCCTTAAATGGAGGTAATAAATGCCACCTGTAGGCTGTGGGTGTAGGGGCTGGATTCTCCATCACTGCAAGTGGAGGCTGGTAGTCTCCTGAAAGATGGTCCAGAATCTAAACTGTCCCATTAATCTGGTCACCTGGGTTTGGCTCTGCTGTACCCATCTATAATGGTACAGGCTTGAGTTGAGCCCATAATCCTCCCACTAGGGCCAGTGATTAGCATTGAGTTGATCACTCCATTGGGGAGAGATCAGAAATTCTTTATCAGAGATGATGTGACCTTTTCTGACTCTGCCCAATCTCTATGAATGTTACAATGTAGGGGAGAATTATGAAACTCTACCTTGATTAGATGGTAAAGAGCTGTGACCCATCCTTTACTGCAGAGGCATCTGGGTTCGAATGTTCCTTGGGGTTCTCTCTACCTGAGACAAGCCCCTTCTTTCCTTATTGGGTTTTTGGACATCTTCTGGCAACTGTCCAGATGTCAGAAACTTCTTTGCCTCTAGAGGTCATGGTGTTTGGTAACTTTCTTACTTTAGAATATCTGGGTTGGTGACCCAGTCTTCCCATCACTGCATTCCTGTCTGGGACCAGTGAATGCATTAGAACCATCCACAGAAAAAGAAAAGGGGCTGAGTTCCATTCTGGGTTTGCTGTAGTTTGGGATTATGATTGGGATTGTCATTGGGATCAGAGATTTAAAAGATTGATTGGCTGATGGGCCAAAGGCCTGTTCTAGTTGACCAAGTTTGTAGGTAGGATTAAGATGTTGGTTGAGGGGTACAGTTTCTGGTGTAGGCCAGGTAGGAAGAAAGTTAGAATGGGGTTGCTTCTAGGCTGGGTGGAATCTCTGGAAAGTTAGATAATACTATGAAGCCTTGATTTATAGTCCTGCCACTTGTTGCCCTGGGGCCTATTTGATTATGGGACATGGGTGGAGGGTAAAAAGCACTTTCGAATTTGTGGAGTGGAACTTCACTTATCTTGTCAGTACTAGTGGCTGTCACTTGGGGACTAGGGAGAAAGCTATTCTCTTTCCCTTTCACTCCTTATTGCAGAATTGAAGGAGGGAGAGAAGGCAGAGGAGAGATGTTAGAAGGAACCATGATTTCTATTTAGCAGACTGGAAGGGCAGTTGGACAATGCCTGGGGGTTGAGATGTTATCTCTTTCAAGATCAGATCCTTGGAATAAAGAAGCCTCTCTGTGCCACCTGCTGTGTCTTGGGTTCTTGCAGGAGGGCATATCTGGGGGCTGGAAAATGGGGTTCTTCCCTCCTGGATAACATCTGGATTCTGTGCCCATTGCCCTGTCCCATCCCATGAGACATTTTAAATGGTCCTTGTTCTCCCCTTCCCTGCCCTTGCCTTCCGGCTCATTGTGTAGGAACCAGTGACTTCATAAAGTTTCTCCGGAGCCACCTGCATCCTGCTGCTCTGAAGTCACTTCCTGCCTGAGGTGTGGAGGTGGTAGGGAGAAACCAGGAAGCCACTAATAATACCAAAAGGCTGGGGACCTTAATGCTTGGGACATGCCTCCATCACCAAGGAAAATGGATAGAACTTGGGTCCCATGAGGACAACAGGGGCTAGAGGTGGCAGTGACAAGGCCATGTGGTTAGAGCCAACTCCATCCATATCTTGGAACCTATCCAGTGTCCACTGCGTGTCTCTCCCACCCTTTCCCCTGTCCTGTGTGTGCTGGGTGCACAGCTCTGTTTTACCCCATGGGCACAGGTTGCCAATTCTGATGTTACCTCTCTGGGTCTTAAATTCCTCATCTGTGAAAAATGTCAGTTAACATGGTCTCTGTAGTTCCCACCAACATTTAGTTTGTGGTTGTCTTAGTCCGTTTTCTTGTTGCTTATTACAGAATACCTGAAACTGGGTAATTTATAAAGAAAAGGAATTTATTTCTTACAGTTATGGAGGCTGAGAAGTCAAGGTCAAGGGGGCGCATCTGGTGAGAGTCTTCTTGCTGGAGGAGGCTCTCTCTGACACAGGATATCCATGGCAAGGGGACTAGCTCAGGTCCCTCTTCCTCTTCTCATAAAGCCACTAGTTCCCTTCTCATAATCCATTAATCCGTGAATGGCAGAGCCCTCATGATCCAATCACCTTTTGAGGGCCTCACCTCTCAATACTGCCACACTGGGGATTAAGTTTCAACATGAGTTTTTGGAGGAAACATTCAAAACAGCATTCTGCCCCTGGGCCCACAAAACTCATGTCCTTCTCACACACAAATACATTCATTCCATCCCCATAGCCCCAAAATCTTAACTCATTCCAGCATCAGCTCAAAAGTACAAAGTCTCATCTGTGAGCCTGTAAAATCAAAACAAGTTATCTACTTCCAAGAGACAACGGTGGGAACAAGCATTGTGTACACATTTGCATTCCAAAAGGGAGAAAAGAAATAGGCAAGAAGACAGGGGTAACAGGCCCCAAGCAAGTCCAAAACCCAGCAGGGCAGACAGTACATCTTAAAGCTGGAGAATAATCTTTTTTGGCTCCATGCGACACCTCCTGGACACATTGGGGCAGAGGTAGGGCACCAAGGCTTCAGGCAGCCCTGCCCTTGTGGCAGCTCTTATGTAAGGGTTGGAGTCTGGTGCCTGAAGCTTTCCTAGGTGGATGTTGCATGCTGCCTGTGACTCCACAGTTTCGGGGTCCCAGTGGTGGTCCTGCTCCCACAGGTCCACTAGGCATTGCCCTAGTGGGGACTCTGCAGTGGTCTCGCTTCCACAGCTCCAATGGGCACTGTCCTCATGAGCATTCTCTGCAGCAGCTCCAACCCACATTTCTGCTCCGCACTGGTCTGGTAGGGGCTCTCCATGGTGGCGGAACTGCCCCCGTGACAAGTCTGTGCCTGGGCCCACAGGCTTTTGATGACATCCTTTGAAATCTGGGTGAAGGCTGCCAATCTTCCAAGTTCTTGCTTTCTGCAAGCCTGCAGAATTAGCACACATGGACACTGCCAAGGTCTATCATTTGTACCTTCCGGAGCTGGGGCACAAGCCTCACATGGGGCCACTTGAGCCACTGCCAGGCTGGCGTAGCTGCAGAGCGCTACACTGGGGTGCAGGGTGCAGAGTCTTGAGGAAGCCCTGGGCTTCAAGCCCTTGGAGAGTGCCCCAGGCCTGTCTCCTGAAACCATTCTGCCCTCCAACCCCTCTGGGCCTGTGATGGGAGGGGCAGCCTTAAAGACCTCTTAAATGACTTCAGGGTCCTCGGTTTTCCATTTTCTTTAAGAATAGCACCTGGCTCCCTTTTAGCCATGTTAATCTTTTTAGCAAGCGATGGCTTGGCCTCACCCTTGGATTCCTTTCCTGAAAACGCTCTTTCATTTTCTACCACTCGGGCAGGCTGAAAATTTTCCACATTTTTCCTCTCTGTTTCCCTTTTCTCTACCAGTTCACCATAAGCAGTTAGAAGTAACCACACAGCAGCCTCAGCATTTTGCTGCTTAGAAATTTCTTCTGCCATATACCCTAATTCATCACTCTGAAGTTCAGCCTTCCCCAAAGCCCTCGGGCATGGACAGAGTTCAGCTAAGTTCTTTGCCAGTTTATAAAAGGATGGCCTTTACTCCAGTTTCCAATACCTTGTTCCTCAGTTCCATCTGAAAACTTGTCAGAATGGCCTTTACTGTCCATATCAGGATTCTGGTCATGGCCACTTAACCAATCTCTAAGGAATTCCAACTTTTCCCTAGTCTTCTTGTCTTCTAAGCCCTCATCAGAATCTAGGCTTTTACTAGCTTGCTCCTTCAAATTCTTCCAGCCTCTGCCCATTACCCAGTTCCAAAGCTGCTGCACATTTTCAGATGTTTGTTACCAGTAATACCTCACTTCTCAGTACCAGTTTTCTGTCTCAGTCCATCTCTCTGTTGCTTATAACAGAATACCTGAAACTGGGTAATTTATAAATAAAAGGAATTTATTTCTTACAGTTATGGAGGCCAAGAAGTGCAGGGTCAAGGGGCTGCATCTGGCAAGAGTCTGCTTGTAGTTGGGGGCTCTCTGTGGTGTCCCAAGGCAGCACAGGGTATTGCATGGTGAGGCTGAGCATGCTAAAGTTCTAGCTCAGGTCTCTCTTCCTCTTCTCATAAAGACACCAGTTCCCCTCGCATGGTAACCCATTAATCCATTCAGCAGCACAGCGCCCTTATGATCCAATCACTCTTAATGGCCCCACCTCTCAATGCTGCCACGTAGGGGATTAAGTTTCAACATGAGTTTTTGAAGGGGACATTCAAAACATAGCAGTGGTTTTGTTTCTCAATCTTTTAAAACCTATGACCTGGATTAGATTTTTTTTATAAAAGCAAAAACTAAACTAAAACCTCCCTTCACCTCCCATTACAGTTTATCCCCTGTTGAAAATAAGACCAGCTAATATTAGTTATCTCCTGCTACATGTCAGACCCTAAACTAAGCATTTCAGTGCATAGATTTTCTAACTTAACCTCCTTGGCAACCCTAGGAAGTAGGTACTGTTGTTGTCCCCTATTTGCAGATGTGGAAAACAACTGAGAGCTTCAATATCTTGACCCCTGAAGTTAATAAGTAATGAAGTCAAGACTGGAACTGTGATCTAATTCTAAAGACTGAGCTCTTAACCGCTATGTAATACAGCCACACTAATTTCTGCATCTTTGGCATATTCACCAGCCAACATTTGACTCCATTTACCAAAAAAAAAAAAATATATATATATATATGTATATATATATATGGTTTATTGATATGATTTTTATTTACTACATATAGAATTATAAGTCTCGATATGCTTTTTATGACTACACAGCCTCCCTCCCCACTCCCATCTTCTTTCCCCACTAGTCTGGGTATGAGCCTTTGCGTCCAGGGTTTTAAGGTCAGGGTCCTGGAGAGCTTGACTTATGATGAAGGTACAGGAACCCAAGCCATTAGTGCTATGGGGACTGGGGAGGAGGACCAGGGAATGCTTGCTAGGGGTCTGAGGACTGGCTAGGTAGGAGAGGCTGATTGCTCCAGTAGCCAGGGCCATAGTTTGTCTCTAGTCTATTCCATCGTTAGATCAAAAAAGGTGGTTAGGAAGTAATTGTTACTCGAGGGCAGAGGAAAAGGTTCCAGCCCCACTGAGGAAGAGGTAGGTGGTGCTGGTGGGGCCCTGTATGAGCTCACAGCCGCCCTTCCTCTCCCCAGTTATTTTTGGCCTCCATGACCTGCAGGTTTCCTGTTAGTAGAAACAGAAGTGACAGGAACGAGTTCCTATTGCAGAAATGAAAGCCAAGAGTCCAACAACCCATTCTCCTTCTCTCTTTCTTTGGCCTATGAACCTCTCAAGGATCCAAGCGCCCCGCCAGGTTATTTCGTTTAAGCTTCATCTCATAACCCCTCCTTCGCTCCCCCACAGCCTTGCAATTCCTGGACCCCTCATTAAGCGAGTAATTACTTTCCCCTCCAGAAGCAGTTTACCCACCACCAACCCTGCCGTGTGGGTCTGGGTGCTAAAATGTGGACGAGTTGACCCGCAAGGTGAATAGGAGACCCTGGTAGCTGCCTGGTTGGTCCCTGCATCACGTGGGGCCCTACCTAATGCCTCTCCGTACGCATGCGCCCCATTCACTGCCCCCAGTCCAGAACAAAGCGTAAATCCCGCCCTGCCCTCTAGCTCCGCCCCCTGCTCAGGAATCCCGCGTCCTTATTGGTGAGCTCTGGACGTGCATGTTAGGCGGCGTGGCCACGGGCTGACACCCCCAATGATAAAATAGATAATCCACACCCGGACTGGTGCGCCTGCGGGGTGTGGCCCGAGCCCAGTTACGCTCCCTGGCTCCTAACCGAACCTTGGAGCCGGGATCGATCCCGCCCAGACCCGGACTCTGCGGCGAGCCAGCGGAGCCACGCCCCCGGCGCGTCTGCCTGGGCCAGCGCCGGCCTGCTCGCCTGTCCTATATCGCCCCCGTGGGGGGAAGGCTCGGGCGCCCCACGCCGCCCCGTCGGTATCTTCCTCTCTACCAGCCTCTCCTCGGCTCCGCCCCGAGCCGCCGGCGGGGTGGGCGGGTGGGCAGAAGCGGAGTGCCCAGAGCCCAGCGACCGCAGGGGCGCTTGGTGGAAGCAGCCCTGTCACCGCCCACATGGCGAGCAGGGCCGAGCCCCCCGACGGGGGCTGGGGATGGATGGTGGTGCTCTCAGCGTTCTTCCAGTCGGCGCTGGTGTTCGGGGTGCTCCGCTCCTTTGGCGTCTTCTTCGTGGAGTTTGTGGCGGCGTTTGAGGAGCAGGCGGCGCGCGTCTCCTGGATCGCCTCCATTGGAATCGCGGTGCAGCAGTTTGGGAGTGAGTGCTGCCCCTGGATCCGGCGTCCTGCGACCCTCGGAAAGGAGAGGGGATGCGGGCGCAGGAAAGGGAAAGAGCGGGGGGCAGGGGGTGCTAGGGGGTGATGACTGAGATCTTCTCGAAGAACACCTTCCACTTCCCCAGGCCCGATAGGCAGTGCCCTGAGCACGAAGTTCGGGCCGAGGCCCGTGGTGATGACTGGAGGCATCTTGGCTGCGCTGGGGATGCTGCTCGCCTCCTTTGCTACCTCCTTGACCCACCTATACCTGAGTATTGGGCTGCTCTCAGGTGAGACCCTGGATGAGAGCAGCAGAGTCAAATGTTTAGATCATTGGCGTCTTGATTTTCAACTTCCTCCTGCTCCTTCCAAAAGGCTTAGGAAGAAGCTGAGGGAAAGTTTGGCTAGCACTGTGCCCCGAAGGCAATTCTTAAGAGGGATGATTAAATTGATAACCGTGGTGGCGAATTAGGAAATTCAAAGATGGTGAAACCAGGTATACAAGCCCAGGGCTAGTGGGACTGGAGTGTAAAAGGAAGGATTACTGTAAAATTGTGCTAGGTACTGTGGCTGTGAAATAAATATCATTATCCTATTTACAGTCAAAGAAAGGCTTTAAAAGCTTACACAACTTGGCAAGTGAAGGTCACACAGCTAGAAATGGTATAACTCCAAAGCTCTGTGCTAGTTGCTTTACAAACATTATCTCTAATCCTCCACAGTCCCAAAAAGTGTATGACCCTGATTTTGCAGATCAGGAGATTGAGGCTGGGAGAGTAAGTAAAACACACAAGGTCACACAGTTAGAAAGCATCAGAGCCAGGATTGTAACCCAGGTCTGCAGGACTACAAAGCAAGTGCTACCTTCTGCTGCTGGGCAGTTGGGATTACTGGATGCCCTGAGCTCCCTAAAAGTCCCCAACTCCCGTTTCTTCCTTTTTGACAGGGTCTGGCTGGGCCTTGACCTTCGCTCCAACCCTGGCCTGCTTGTCCTGTTACTTCTCTCGACATCGATCCCTGGCCACCGGGCTGGCACTGACAGGCGTGGGCCTCTCCTCCTTTGCATTTGCCCCCCTTTTCCAGTGGCTGCTCAGCTACTATGCCTGGCGGGGGGCCTTACTGCTGGTGTCTGCCCTCTCCCTCCACCTGGTGGCCTGTGGTGCTCTCCTCCGCCCACTCTGCCTGGCTGAGGACACTGCGGTGGGTGGCCCTTGGGCCCAACTCACCTCCCTCCTCCATCATGGCCCCTTCCTCCGTTACACTGTTGCCCTCACCCTCATCAACACTGGCTACTTTATTCCCTATGTCCACCTGGTGGCCCATCTCCAGGACCTGGGTTGGGACCCACTGCCTGCTGCCTTCCTCCTCTCAGTGGCTGCTATTTCTGATCTCGTGGGGCGTGTGGCCTCTGGGTGGCTGGGAGATGCAGTCCCAGGGCCTGTGGCACGACTCCTGATGCTCTGGACCACCTTGACTGGGGTGTCACTAGCCCTGTTCCCTGTAGCTCAGTCTCCCACAGCCCTGGTGGCTCTGACTGTGGCCTACGGCTTCACATCAGGGGCCCTGACCCCAGTGGCCTTCTCCGTGCTGCCTGAACTGGTAGGGACTGGAAGGATTTACTGTGGCCTGGGACTGCTGCAGATGGTAGAGAGCCTCGGGGGACTGTTGGGGGCTCCTCTGTCAGGTAAAGGGAATGGGGTTACCAGGTGGGCCAGGGCTTCAATGTTGCACAGTTGGGGGAGGGAACTATTCCACTTACAGAGTATATGAATATTGCCCTCTGGTATGGTACAGTACACACTCTGCATGGCCAATCATAGCAGCCCTGAAATGGGTCGGTCCATGGGGCAGAGAACTTGGGGCTGGGAAGGTCTGAGTGGAAAGACAAAGAGGAGCTAAGTGGAACTCTTGGCAGGGTGCCTACAGCTTGGGTTTTCTGAGGACCTGGCTGAACCTGGCCAGACATAGTGTCTTCCCTTTCCTTTGGCTCACTGGGCCCCAGCCCAGGTGTCTGAGCCTCCTGGTCAAAGTTCTACAGGCTTAAGGTGCCAGAACTTTCAGACCTTTAACATTTTCCTTTTACCCATTAACTGAAGGTGTAGAAGGGTGACAGTTGCCAGAAAGAAAAGCACAGGTGTTTGACTCCATTTGGATCTCAAGCTCCCTGCGGGCTTGTTTGGAGGTCCTTACTAAAGGCAGGAAGGTAATTGAAATTACCTTTTGAGGCCTCTTTGGGAAACCAGAGTTCTGGTGTTCATCCACCCCTACCTTGGGAGCTGTATCTCCTCCAAGATGATGGGTATATTCCCTCCACCCAAAAATGTGACTGAGCCATCAGCCCCAGCAAACAGATCACTCATGCGTATTATTTTTCTCTCTTGACCTAGGCTACCTCCGGGATGTGACAGGCAACTACACAGCTTCATTTGTGGTGGCTGGGGCCTTCCTTCTTGCAGGGAGTGGAGTTCTCATCACTCTGCCCCACTTCTTCTCCTGCGCCTGCTTCTCAGCTACTACATCGAGGCCCCAGGAACTTGTAACAGAGGCACTGGATACCAAAGTCCCCCTGCCCAAGGAGGGACTGGGAGAGGACTGAACTCCACAAAGAGGCAGTCATGCCCAGAAAGCCAGAGCTCGACAGCTCCAGGTCTGCCCCATTTTGGCATCCCTAGAACCACAGTGCCTTATGATTCTTAATCTGCTTGCCCCCAGAGCAGGCCTGGGGCTCCTGCAGTGTGTGTGCCAATCCTTTGTATTTTGTTTATTTCTCTTCCTTTGCTCCTCCAACCTTTTTTTGTTTATTTGTTTTTATTTTTCTTTTACTTTTTCCTCCAACCTTTTCTAAAAGATCTAGAAGTTCTGAAGGATCCAGGAGTTCCTGCTCCACAACTATGAAAATCAAAGGCCAAGACTTATCACATTTTACATACAATCTCTAGTATTGCCTCCTAAGTTTCTTCTCTGAAGACAGATGTTTGGGAAATAAGAATTGTCCCCCTGAGATAAAACTGAATAAGAAAATAATCATAACCTCAAAAAGAGCTGGGGCCCATATGCTTGGGTTGGCTGGCTGGAGTCATGACTGGGAGTAGAGAGGAGGTGTCCAGAAGCTCTGGTGACCCAAAGCATTTTAAGCCTGGACTCTGCTCCCTGGGCCATAGTACCTCCCACCCACCCACTGCTTCCTCTTCCCCAATCCTTATGACTTAGAAAAGAAATAGGAAGAATGGTGAGGATATGGGGTATATGTGAAGGGGGGAAAGCTGATAAATCTGAACTCTGGGCCTAGGATTCTTATATTTCCCTCAGGCCAATAGGAGGAGATTGACATGCAGGAGAGAGTCTGGGAGGTGTGGATACTAGGGTAAGGAAAATAAGGATGGGGAAGATAGCACCCATGAGCACCTTCCACCCACAGCAACAAACAAACTGACTGGCAGACAACTTCTCAAACATTCCCCGTTGTGGCAAGGACTTGGGCAAAGAGAAATGGATTGGCTGGAAGGACAAGTACTCTTCCTCACCCTCAGGGCTTACTGGGATCCTGTTCCTGGCAACCGGCCTTTTTTGATACTGAAGCAGAATGTTTTGAGGGTCTTAGATTGGCTAACAGTTGGAGCTCTCAGGAAAACTGGATAAGAATTCTTTATTGGGGGAGGAACTCAAACAAGGAAATGATCAACAAGTGGCGTCTAGAGTGGAGTGAGGGCCTCCTGGGGAGAGCAGGGCAACCTTTGGGACTGGGACTGGGACTGGGAGCAGCTCCCCCATCTCAGGAGGAGGAGTGGCTGGAGGTGAGGCTGGACGGCAGGAGGGCAGCGCCCTGGGCAGCCCCATGTAGATGAAGCTGCCGGCGAGGATGAAGGAGCTGCACACGAGGAAAGAGGCAGTGAAGTCTCCTGTCTCATCCCTGAGGAAGCCTGAGGATGGGCGAAGGAATTTAGAGGCCTGGGACCCAAGTGGCAGAGAATAGCTGTAATCGGATCTGCAGACTCAGGCCCTTACCTGACAAGGGGGGACCCAGCAGCCCCCCGAGGCTCATCAGCATCATCACCAGCCCGGTGGCCTGCACCACACCTCCGAGGCCCACCAGCCCCGGGAGCACGCCAAAAACCAGGGGGGCGTAACTCCCGGCGCTCAGCCCGTAGGCCCCAGCCGCGGCCAGCAGGGGACCTCCCCAACCCCCCTCGCTCCCCACCACAGGCACCAGTCCCACCACTAGCAGCCCCAGCCCTGTCAGAGCCCCGAACACGGCCAGCAGCCGCGGGAGGGGCACCCAACCCTGGTCCGCCAGCCACCCGCAGACCAGCCGGGCGGCCGCATCCCCCACCGCGGCCACCGCCACCACCAGCGCTGCCCCGTACCCCCCCAGGCCCCGGTCTAAAGCGTGGGGGGCCAAGTGCACGTAGGGAACAAAGTACCCGCCCCCAACCAGGGCCGTGCCCAGAGCAAAGACTGAGAAGGCCCGATGTGTGAAGAGACCCAGGCCGAGGGCAGCTAGGGGGCCGCGGGGTGGGGCCGGGGGGTCTCCAGGGAGGGTCAGAGGTCGCAACAGGGCGCCACAGGGGGTGAGGTGGAAGGTGATGGCGCCAAGGAGGAGTAGGGCGCCCCGCCAGCCGAAAGTATCAAGGAGGAATTGCAAAGCGGGCGCCAGGAGCAGCGAGGAGGCCCCGTTGCCCGTGAGCGCCAACCCCACCGCCAAGACTCGACGGCGGGAGAAGTAACGCGAGAGGGTACCGAGGGCAGGAGCGAACGCCAGGGCCCAGCCGGAGCCTGCGAATGAATAGGACGGGAGGAGGGTAGGTACCGGGGATGCCCGCCCCAGCATTCCCAGCCCTGCTTCCTGCGGGAGGCCTCCGCCTCGTTCACTCCTCCAGCCCCCAACAAGCTCCCATCCCCACCTTCACCCCTGAAGAGCCCGGGCGTCCCGCTCCCCTCACCTGCGAGGAGGCCCAGGCAGAGGTAGAGATGCACCAGACTGCGGGCGAAAGCCGAGAAGACGAAGCCCAGCGAGGTAAGGACGCCCCCAACCATCACCACCGGGCGCGCCCCCCAGCGTGTGCTCAGGGCGCTGCCCACTGGGCCTAGAAGGGGGCTGAGTTAACGGAAAACACGCCCCTTGTCCCCAAAACGCTAACATCTCCCATTAACTGCTCGCCTGGCTTAAAACTCCACCCTCGGGCTAACAGTTCCTCCCCTTGACCTCAAGATCCACTTTTTTCTAGAACTTGGCTCCAAAGGCCGCCCTTTCTCAGGTGGTCTGGAAATCAGGTGGGCCTCCCACCACCACATTCAAGGCCTCTCCACCCGGTTCCCGCCTCCCGCCTCGGGGCCCCCCTCACTGGCTGCCTGTTGTACGGCCAGGGCCAGGGCGCTGACCCACGCAGTCTCCTGGGCGCTTCGGTCAAAGTGCTCGGCGAGGTCAGGGAGGGCAAGGCCCAAGGAGCGTAGCAGCCCGTAGGAGAGCCCGTTCACTGCGAAGGCTGTGGCTGCCACCACCCAGCCCCAGCCCCCGTCCGGGGGTCCGGCGGGCTTGGGGGTCATCACCGTCTGGCTGGGGTGGGGAAACACCTGTGAGTGAAGTCTCCACGTCTTTGCCTCCGCTTAGGGAGCTGACATCCCTGAGATCCAGCCTCTGGCTGCTTGCCCAGGGTGGGCACGCCACCCGGGCACGATAGTGCGGGGGCGGAGGGAGCGGGAACCAGGCCTAGGGATAGAACTCCTAGGTCCGCGTGAGGTGCCGGGACCCGGGACTGCCCGATCCCCCAGGCCGGGGGCTCCCCCTCCCACACCTACTCCTATTCCCTTACCCGACCTCTCCGGGCGATGGGGGAAGGGGAAGGGCGGTTCGGCTGGTTTTCGCGCCGCTTCCCAGGCGGACGGGGCCCGGGAGGGAAGCGAGTGCAGAGATGGAGCCCAACTTGGACGAGTTCTCTCCGTAAACAGAGATCACCACAGGGGCCCGAGCCACCTGGGACACCAGGGATACGGAGGGCGGGGGCGAGCTGAGACAGTCAGCCAATCCGCGGAGCCGCGGATGAGGCCAGACGCCAGTCCCACGGGGATTAAATTATATACACACACGCACACCCTCCAGCACCTAGGAAGGGAGCGGCGAGGAATGAAGGCCGCAGGGCCCAGCCTGGCTCGCTCCCACGCACCTGCCGCCTGTTGCACACAGAAGAGACGCGTGGATTGCAATCCCCAGCAAGCCCGGGTTCCCTGCTGATGCTTGGAAATTGGGGACAGTCCCCAAAGCCTGAGGGGATGAGTTGTTTTATTCTCAGGAACGTTGCTGAGGACCAGGTAAATCTCGGAGATCAAATCACAGACCTCTACTGAGTGCCTGCTCCGTGCTCAACAATTACATGCCCTGAAGGACAGAAAGAAGGAACAGGACCCCCTTAATATGAAGACCTGTGGCGTGCCAGGCACTCTTTACCCGTGTTATCGTTTCATCCTTACAATAACCCTATGAAGAAGGTGTCATCCGCATTTTTTAGATGCAGTAACTGAAGCTCAGGGGAAAAAAAATGGTGGAAATATTTGAATTTAGGTCTGTCCAACTGCAATCCTTACAGGGAGAACAATCCTAGGACTGAAATAGAATCTGCCACAATTGAGGGAAACGTCCTGGAGACTGTTTGATGCAAATTTTCCCTGGAAAGGGCAGAACCTTTGCAGAGCCAGAGAGCTTATGATTCTATAATAAAATAGGGGTCACTGGGAATAGAAAGGATCCTTGAGATCAGAATCTCTAAAAACTCACGTTAGAATTTTAAAAGCAAAGTAAGAAATCAGAGAATTGAACCCAGATGTTGATTTCTTGAAAATCTTTATACCTTTATAGAAACTATCCTCTTTTTTTTTTTTTTTTTTTTTTTTTTTTTTTTTTTTTTTTTTTTTTTTTTTTTTACAGGTTTGCACTGCTTTACCTCACCTGTTTGAATCCAGAGAAGTGTTCTTTGGTTTAATTATTAAACATAGAAAATTCAGCAACTTAGTTTGGAGCATGTATCAGCTGACAGCCACATGATGGCAGTGTTTCCTAATTGTTGAGAAGAAAAGCAAGCCAACTTCTTAAGTAGTCAAACTGTAAATCTAAAACACAGCATGACCTTTGGTGGCTCTGTATTGCCTGTAGGAGGAAATATCAAATTTCTCTACTTTATGTTTAAAGCCTTGCACAATAGTCAAAGATAGACCTAGGCAACCTTTCCACTCCATCTCCCTCCCCTCCCTCTTGCATCCTCCCATCTGCCATTAGCTTCTCACCTGCTCTGTGGACATGCCTGGCTTTTTCTTACTCCTGGATTTTTGCATATGTCATGCTTTCTGCTTGAAACATACTGGTTGGGGTACAGGAATCCATGAAGACTTAAGATCCTGCCCAATGCTCTGGCATACACCTACAGTGCCTGATACCCAGGAGGCTGAGACAGGAGGATCGCTTGAGCCCAGGAGTTGGAATCCAGCCTGGGCAACAGAGCAAGACCTCCTGGTTTTTAAATATATATATGTTAATATATATCCTGACACATACACCTTAGGAAAGTGGCCCCACCGGTTTCCCCAGCCTGGAGTACTTCTGTGAAAGCCACCAGGGAGGTAGAGCCAGCAGGGCCTCAGCTACCTCGGAGAGCAGGGAGCCTTCTTCCTGAGAAGGTTGGTGAGGACTCTACTCCAAGCTGAATGAGGCCAACTGAAACATCACTTTCTCCCTGCAGCAAAGTAGAAGTGCAGGGCAGTCAAAAAGGAGACTGGGCCCTCTGGGTCTGGGAGTTGTACCCAGTGATACTGAGCACCTTTGCAGGATACTTATGAACCCAGAAGGGCATCCCAGAGCCCGGAGACTGGGGTGATTAGTTGTGAAAGGGCACATTCCTTTTCTACCTCTTATTCCCTATGTTCTTAGCCAAAATTGTTCATGGAGGTAATATAGCATAAAGAATGGGAGAATGGACTCCCAAGCTAGACTTCCTGGGTTCGAATCCCAGCTCTACCACTTATTAGCTATATGATTATGAGCAAGATACTCTGTGCCTCAGTTTCTTCATCTTTAAAATGGGGGTAATAATAATAGCTACCTGGTGGGTTGTTGTGAGAATTAAATGAGTCACTGTGTATACATGTTTAAGTAAGTGCCTGAATATGACATGTTAGGCCCCACTGCTGCCACTGTTGTGACTCAAGAAATCTGGAGGACCATACTACACTGCCACCCCTTACCTACCTGGCTCCTTCTACTAGCACCTCAAGCTCAAGGAACCATGTTGATCTAGTGAGTTCCCAGTGAAACCACATGGGTTACAAAATGTGAATGGCTATAAAGAGATTAAATGGAAGTTCTTGGTTGTTTCTTGTGGTGAGTGATTTCTTCAGCATTTTCCAAAGTTCATGAGAAAATGCTGATCTCCCTATCTTTTTTTTATTTGTTTGTTTTTGAGACAGAGTCTTGCTCTGTTGCCCAGGCTAGAGTGCCGTGGCATCATCATAGCTCACAGCAACCTCAAACTCCTGGGCTCAAGTGATCCTCCTGCCTCAACCTCCCAGAGTGCTAGGATTACAGGGGTGAGCCACCACACCAGGCCCCTATCTTGACTCTAAAAACAAAAGAGAAGAAAGGAGTCAAAATAAATAAATTAATAAATAAATTCAATCCTTCATATAAAATATTTATAGACATCTACATG
This sequence comes from Cheirogaleus medius, assembly GCA_008086735.1. Lineage (NCBI taxonomy): Eukaryota > Metazoa > Chordata > Mammalia > Primates > Cheirogaleidae > Cheirogaleus > Cheirogaleus medius. Next base: position 2,911,648 of record VBSM01001082.1, read on the forward strand.
CCAAGTGCTATGCTGAGGGGTAGGGATACAAATATGAATAAGATACAGTCTCTCCTCTCTCAGCCTTCATCATCAGATCAGAAGAACAGCCACAGAAAGAAAAGAAATCTCTGTATAAGGAGAGGGACACATAACACCCTGCAGTGGTGCATGGGAGGAACTGGCTCATTTTGCTGGGGCCTGCTAAGAAGCTTCACAGAAGAGGATCCCCTTGAGCTGGGTCTTGAAGGATGAGTAGGAGTTTGCCAGATGGGTGTGTGGGCAGGGGCATTCCAGGCAAAGGGAGCAACTTGTGGAAAATCACAAAGGCATGAACCAGCTTGGCACATTGTTTATTGTTTGGAGAGCTGTAAATAGCCACTATGTAGAGAACAGAGAGTGTGTAGGAGCGTAATGTAGGATGAAGTTGCTAGGCCAGAGGGTCCCTTCTGAAAGGCCTTGAAGGCCAGGCTAAGGAATTTAGATGTTTTTCCAAGGACTGATACTTTTCAAAAATTTCCACTGCAGTGGCATTCACTAATACTGGAAGTTGAACACAGAGGGGAGAGGACTCTTTGTGCAGTCAGAGAGGTAAGGAGACTATTGGGTTATAGGCCTTTTGCAGGTGGGAAATTCCTTTGAAATATCTTGTTTTATGTTGAAAGTTCATGTGGAATTTTGCATGCTACTTTTTATAACAATCTTTGATACATGTTTTCGTAGGAAAACAATGCTTTAAATTACTAGATAAATTATTTAACTTTTTCCCCTCAAGTCTTCAAGAAAAAATATGACGCTCCAGGAAGGTGTACATATTTATTCCAAGGTGTTGTTGTCCCTGACACATTGCCACCAGGGGGAGTGGGAGCCACTTATGGCACAGCACGGCCTCCTCTGGGAAGTCGTCCCTGACCACGCCAGCTCCTAATCTGCCTATGTGAACCCCCATCAGAGCACCTCTCAGCCTGCAATGGAATCATCCATTTTCATCTTCTGTGATTCATCCTGCATGTCGCCCTTGTACCATGAGGCCCTGGAGGTGGGACCTTGCATTGTTGATCTCTGGATCTTTCACGCCGAAAGATGTCAAAGGTGAGTGATGAAATCTCTGAATGAGAGAAACAGTAAACAATGGAATCATTGAATGAGTGGACTCGGTACCTGGTGCTGCCCAGGATGTAGCAATATCGCAAGAGGGAATCACTGATGGACCAAACTAATAACGCCTGCCCACGTGGAGAAAGCCCCAGAAGCAGATGCTGAGCCAGATAGTGTCTTTAAGGAGATCATAGAGAGGGTCAAGCACTGTACAAGATTTGCTTTGGCAACCACGGGATCTGGGAGTGTGTCTATGTTCGTGAACTCTAGAATTGCTCTGGGGCTTTCTTGTGGGAGCCCCTGCCGGAGGTCCTTGGGGCCTCTGGAGCCAAACCTCACAAAATCCCTGAACCAAGCCCAGCTATCCCCCCACACACACCCACATGGCTCCCTCAGCAGAAGGCAGAAGGGAAGGAAGAGGGCAGGTGAGGATGGAAGGCGTTACCCACAGGAAACTTTGCTCTATTTGAGGTTCTCAAAAATACAGGGCTTTCCAGTGTTTGGTCAGCCAATCTTGGGCTTCTAAGACCAAATAGAGCTGCCTCTCACCCCTCACACCCCGGAACCCTCCCTTCCCCAACTCACCCAGAGACCAGGCCATGGCAAGTAAGCATTGATCTCAAAGCCTACACCCAGGGCCTGGGACAGTGGAAAAACAAAGGTCAGGGTTTGTGGCACAGGACCAGGGAGTATATCTACTGAGATGCTCTGAAATGGGGGTGGGTGATGAAGCAAGAGGTCTGGGGAGCTCATCGTGTGTCAGGAAGAAGTATGGTTGGATGTCCGCATCAGTTGAATGAGCAGAGAACAGAGCTGAGTCCCCGGAGCCTTACATCGGGACTGGGACTGGGGTAAGGACTTTGCTGAGTCTGGGGCGATAGGGAGGCTGGCGACAGGGTTAGTGCAGACAAGATGGAGCTGAGGCTGGGGCCAAGGCCTGGGGTGGCATGGGAGCCCTACCCCACGTTTCTCCTCTCTTACTCCCTCTACCAAATCTGTCTTCAGTGCCTCTGTCCTGCTCTCTGTCACCACCACCCTCTCATCCCCCTGAGAACCCGATTCCTGATTCCTGGTTTCTCCTACCAGCCCAGTCTCCAGGTCAGGGGTTCAGGGGCAGTGGGGGAAGTGCATAGCTCAAAGCTTTGAGCCTGGTATGTGTGTCTTAATATCCAAGTATGTCTTATCTGGCATATTCTGGTCTGGGACTTTGGCCAACATCTATGTCAAAGTTCTTAGTTGTAAGTCATGAGCTTACTAACTCTGACTTCTTTAAGGAAAGAAATGATTTATTGCAGGATACTGAGTAGCTCACAAAATTACCAAGACGGCTACAGAACTAGGTCTGGCAGGAGCACAGATTGCCACAAGCCTAAATGGGTTGCTAAAGCCGCTGCTGTCACCATGGGACACTAGATGTCACTGCTGGCAGCCATCTACAACCAGCTGGCCTAGAAACAGCTGCTGCTGCTCAGAAATGTTCTCTGCTTCTGTGCTTCACGAGCTCCCAAATCCAAGTCCAGAGCTGTGGTCCTGACCTCCTGCACCTGGGTCACGTGCTCTCACCCTAGCTGGCAGGGGCACCAGAAAGGGAGCGCCTAGTGTTGTCAGTGTCTATGGGCAGATGTGTTCTGCCTCCCATCAAAAACAATAAGGTGGGGAATTTCTCGAAGGAAGAGGTTTAGGCCCAAAGTGTCCTGAAACCTGTTTTAGCCCAACTGAAACAGATTAATAGAACAGGTATGAATTCAAATTGGACCTGGTGAATTATTTCTTTTTCTTTCTTTTCTATGGTCTAAAATGGATGGCAGGACTGGTGGATTATTAATAGCATAGTTTTTGAGTCCCAACTCTAACAGTTTCTAGGCATCTAGAAAAAGGGGCAAATACTTCAAAGGATTGTTGGTGACACTTCAGTGGAGTAAAGCTTGGAAAGGACCCAGCACAGCTCCAGGCTCATGGTAGGCATTCTATAAAAGCAGGTTCCCTTTCATTTCATTTCATTTCATCTCATTTTCTGGCCACAGGTAGTTACCTGTTCATCTCCACTCCAGTCCAATCTCTATTCCAAGTCCCTGTGCTCTTCCTGTCTTGATTTGAGAGAGGGAGTCAGACCAGAAGGGGCCAGGAGGTGATGTCATTTCCTCTCTGCTGTCCCAACCGCTGGCTACCTCTGAGCTTTATGGGGCCCTTTGTCAGGACTCAAGCCTCTTAGTGGACGTGGCTGATGGCTCCTACATCTGCCCTTAGGGCTGCAGCAGCCCTGCCTGGCCAGAACCCCTGCTGAGTAAGTTCAACCAGGACCAGAAGCCAAGGTGGGAGGGGACAGAGAGTCAGATAACAGGTTTTCCTGCAGCCCTAGGGATGTAAATTTGACATCCTGGAGGATCTAAGGTATGCTAGGCAGAGTTTTCAGGGAGTAAGTAAGCAGACAGTTCCTGTTTCCTTTCTCCAAGGCAGAAATGCCTGTGTGGACACTGGGCGGGGACTGACCAAGCCCTGGGAAAGTCCCAAAGCCACAGGAGGGTCTCTGAGCTGAAGAGGCTGTGAGTGGCTACTGCTAATTCCACACAAATTCCTCTTGTTCCTGCACAGGGTGGATCCTTTTTCTTCCAGTGCAATCACTTTAGAGAGTACCTCTTTTCTGCCACGAATCTCCTTTGTCCCTGCCCATATCGCAATGTTATTTCCTCTTCAAAGCCTTCTTCTGCCTCTCCTCTACTCTCAAAGCATTTTGTATTCCTGGGCAGCATCTCTTCCTAAGGGTTCTGTAAAGAAAAATTTTAAATATCAGGACCATCCCCTCAACTCCTTATGCAAAAGGGAAGGTCAAGCCTGGAGGCTGAGTCGTGCAAAATCCCCTTCCAAATGAATAGCTGTTACTGGCCGGGCGTCTTAGCACTCTGGGAGGCCGAGGCGGGTGGATCGCTCAAGGGCAGGAATTCAAAACCAGCCTGATCAAGAGTGAGACCCCGTCTCTACTAAAATAGAAAGAA
>VBSM01001082.1:2915817-2926750 GCA_008086735.1 Cheirogaleus medius
GAGATGGGGTCTCGCTCTTGCTCAGGCTGGTTTTGAATTCCTGACCTTGAGTGACCTTGGCCTCCCAGAGTGCTAGGATTACAGGCGTCCGGTCCCTTTTTCTCTTCAAACATTCAAGTAGCATATGTAAAATGTAGATTTACTGAGCACTAACTAGAGCCTCACAAGAATGTGCCATTTTGTGCCATTTGCCTCACTGCCACCCCCCTCCTCCTTTTTCTTTCTTTCTTGCCCCTTAAATACTGAGTTCCCAAATCCCTCTTTGGAAGGCACTGGCCACAGATGCTTCTGTGGTTTGTACTTTTCCTGGACATGTTCCCAAACTGTGGCTTAATAAACCTCCACTGACTGAGATCTTTGCTTCAGTCATTTATTTGGGGTTGTCAGTTCCTTCTCTCTATCCCATTCAGACAAATAGCTTTACCCAGCTTGACCCGCCTCCATCTCCAGCTCTCATCACATCTCTCTTTCCTCAATTCACAACCAGGAGTCCCTCAAAATGGGACTGACCCTAGTTTAAAACACATTTGTGAGGGAGTAGTATCAGCATCTCACCTAGAGAGAAGTCACGCAGAGAGGTAAGGTGAGGCCTTGGGCATCTCATCAGTTGGGTGACTAGAAGGAGCATCCTGATTGATAGGTGACGAGCTTACACTTCCCTGGGCCCAGGGATCTGGGAGGCAGAAAGTTGGTGCTTAAAGGCCCTAGAGCAGATGTTTCAGGACAGTGACCAGTGAGTGCTAAGAGCAGTGAGAAGCAGGATGGGCTAAGACCTGAGCTCCAGGATACATAAAGCCTAGTGTTCTTAGGTGCCTCGTGGTTTCTGGGTTTATTTCCCTGTTGGCCTTGAGGAGGGCTGATTTGTTCCCTAAGTATGTATAGGGCTTCGGTCTAAAGCTTTCCAAGTGCTAACAAAAATGCTAAAAACATGAAAAAGTTATTGATTTGAAAATACCAAAGAAAAACCCTAAAAATCTAAAATAATAAATGTTTAAATAAGTGTCTATTATCCATTTCTTTGTTCAATTTTGTATTCTTAAATTTCCATTACTTTGAAAAACTATTAGGAGGTTGATTTTTCTCACTTCCCAGGATTTCCTAAATATTCATTAGAATTGCTGAGAAATCAGAGCCAATCATAGATTCAATGAGTTCCTTGTAGACAAATAAGTTTTTCAAGTAATGAACATCATTTTAAGATTTTAACCAGCAAAAAATCTTTTAAAATCTTAGCGAAAATATTACATTGAGTGTTGAATGTAATACACTCAATATCGAGATGTAATATAGCGTGGTGGGAGGAACATGAACCCTAGAACCAGACTGCCTGGGTTCAAGCTCTGGCTTTGGCGCTTGCCAGCCATATGACCCAGAGCAAATTATTCAACCTCTCTTTGCAATGTTTCACTCATCAATAAAAAGATGATGGCTGTGTGTCGTGGCTCACACCTGTAACCCCAGCACATTGGGAGGCTGAGGTGGGAGGATCGCTTGAGGTCAGGAGTTCAAAGCTACAGTGAGCTATGGTCACCCCACTGCACTCCAGCCTGGGCAACAGAGTGAAACTCAGTCTCTTAAAAAAAAGAAAAATATATATGGTAATAATAGTTCCTGCTTTTGCAAAAAGAAAAAAAAAAGATGATAATTGCTACAGTCTGAATGTTTGTGCCTCCCCAAAATTCATATGTTGAAATTGAATCCCCAAAGTTATAGTATTAAGATGTGAGGACTTTAGGAGGTGATGAGGTCATGAGGATGGAGTCCTCATGAATGGGATTAGTGTCCTTATAAAAGAGGCCAGAGAAAGCTTGTTCACCCCTTGTGCCATGTGAGGACACAGCGAGAAGGCACCATCTATGGTGCAAGCCCTCACCAGATACCTGTTTGCACCCATCTATGGTGCAAACAGAACAAGCCCTCACCAGACACCTAATCTGCTGGCTTCCCAACCTCCAGAACTGTGAGCAATAATACATTTCTACAGTCTATAATTTCCCAGTTTAAGATATTTTGTTATAGCATCCTGAATGGACTAAGAACAGTAATACTAGTACCTTGTTACTATTAACACAACTTGTTAGGGTTGTTGTAAGCATTAAATGAGTTAATATTTGCAAAGTTTTTGGAACAATTCCTAGCAAGAAGCACCATTTAAGGGTTTGTTTGTTTAAATAAATAAACAAATGCAGCAGAAATTTTGGTCTCTGAGTATTTGCATGAGTGTTTATGAAGGTTCCATCCCAGTTCACCTGGCAAGAGAACCTAAGCAAAGTGTTGTGTACAGACTTAGGCAACAGCTATGAGAGGAACAAGAAACCAGGAACCAGGTACTTTCAGCATGGAGGCAAAACAAAAAGGGCTCCAAGGAGAAGGGAAAACTCAATGACCAGAAAATTGCTGTCTAGTTCTTTTTGTTTTGTTTTGTTTCGTTTTGTTTTGTTTTTTAAAGACAAGGTCTCACTCTGTCACTCAGGCTGGAGTGCAGTGGCACAATCATAGCTCACTACAGCCCCAAATACCTGGGTTCAAGTGATCCTCCTGCCTCATCCTCCCAAGTAGCTAGGACTACAGGCGTGCCACCACACCCAGCTACTTTATTTAATTTTTTTTTTGTAGAGATGGAGTCTCGCTATGTTGCCCAGGCTGATCTTGAACTCCTGACCTCAAGCAATCTTCCTGCCTCAGCCTCCCAAAGTGCTGGGGTTGCAGACATGAGCCATTGCGCCTGGCCTGCTGTCCAGTTTTAGTGCCTCTCCTAGCTGAGCTAATGCAGGGAGTTTCCAGGTTTGGTTTCATTAAGGAAGCTATCCTCCTAACTCATCCCAAATCTAATTTTCCATTTCAGCACTGACCTGCTGGATTCTTTTGCAGTTTTTGGTTCTGTTGACCCCCACCCCCACCCTATGCAACACATATATCTCTGTGACTCTACCTATTTCCTCTCCAATCTCTGACTTTCTTTCTCACTTTTACCTTTGTCTTTGTCTCCAGGGATGAGTCCAACTTCATGATCCCATTCAGTATTGCAGATGGTGGTGAGAACTGGCAGTGCCCAGAAGGCTCAGTGGTGTTCTGCTACTGGCCGCCCCAGAACACAGGGAAGGCCATGTTGGCCTTGAGTCACAAGCCCTTCAGGAGAGCATAGGCAGTGTACTCAATGGCAGCATAAACCATCTCTATTAATGCAGACATTTCTGGCTGCAAGTACCAAAAGAATACAATTTGACTAACAATAGGAAAATCTCATGCCTTAGTCTGTTTGGGCTGCTATAACAAAATACCATAGGCTGGGTGGCTTAGAAACAACAAAAATTTATTTCTCACAGTTCTGGAGCCTAAGAAGTCCAAGATCAAGGGAACTGCTGATTGGTGTCTGGTGGGGGCCCAATCCTGGGTCATAGATGTCTTCTTTCTGTGTCCTCATGTGGGAGTAGGGGGCAAAGGAGCTCTCTGGGGCCTGTTTTATAGAAACACTAATCCCATTCATGAGGGCTCCACCCTCATGACATAGGCCCCACCTCCCAAAGGCCCCATTTGCCATCACGTGAGGCTTTAAGATTTAACATATGAAGGGAGGGCACAAACATTCAGTCTGTAGCATCTCATATATAAATAAAACTAAAGGTAGGAATACTCCAAGACTAGCTTATCAGCAGCTCAACAACATCATGAAGGAATCAGGTTCTTCCCACATTTTCAGTCTATGGCCCTCAGTTTTAGCTCTTGCCCCTTAAGGTTGCAGCATGGCTGCTGCAGTTTCAGATATGGCATCTGGGCAGAACAGTGTGCACAGGAGGAAGAGTGCATCTCTTCCAGTGTGTCCTCCTTAGCAGTAAGGATCTCTTCCCCTCCAGCCCCCAGCAGGTTGTCCCTCACCTATTGACAGAATTGTACCACATGTCTATGATGAGACAGCCACTGACAAGGGGGATGGGACCACCACGACTGACGACTGGCTGACTTTCATCAGGTCCTGCCTCTGGGACTGGGCTAGAGTGAGCCTCACCCGAAGTACATATCTGTATGGAGTAGGGTGAATTCCTAAATATCAGTTTCGATCAGTTAGGAAAGAGGAAAAAGTTAGAGTCAATGGTGCATAGAAAACCAAGAGTGCTGACGAAACCATCTATGAACTGTCTCTTGGTGCCTGAAGGGACTTGGGGAGGTTGGAAAACCAAAGATTACTCTAAAGGGGCCCATTCCTGGGAAGCTTGTGGGGTTTTTTGTTTGTTTGTTACTATTAATGTGATTTGTACTCTCTGATTTCTACCACCAACCCCTTCCTCCCCCACCACATCATTTTTAGTTTTTGCAACTGTCATCTATAACATTTTTCTATAGATGTTAAAGGCAGTTTGGTTTATATAAACATTCTGTTCTTTTCCTTGGGATCTTCTGGAACAGAATTACTCCTTTTCTAGTCTCAGTTCACCATGGTCAAGTTACGAAACTGGAGAGTTTATAATGTTAACATCTGAATTGGCTAATTTTAACTGGTAGCATCTACCTGGGTGTGTATGGAAGGAACAGGTATCTTGCCCCCTCATTCTTAGACAGTGCAAATCAACCTGTGCTAAACTGATGGAGTTAGGAGGGGTGCCACTGCTTCTCCTGATTTATTTAATAGTTTGCTTTTCTCATTCTGAAACCATTCTATCAAATAGCAATTGACTGTTCCTGTCCACCCTCGTGAAGTAATCATGCACCACATGAATAATACACAATGGGATTGCTTTTTCACTTAAAAAACATGACCAGTTATGACTCATTCTGACATTTCAAAGCCTAAGAATTCTGGGGGCACTACTAGAGGCATTTGTCTTCCTTTCTAGCCAATGATTCATCCATTTTCCTCAGATTCTGTTAACCCTTGTTCTTTTCTCCCAAACCTGCAAGTAGGTTAACTGTAAGATAAGTGTATATTTTCATTCCAGATGTGAGGCAGGATGTGCAGGGCACGTTACTCAGTGCCTGGCATTAAGCTGGCTTTGGATCCACTAAGTGGACAACTGAACGCCCAGCTCTCTACCTTCCCGCAAGGGGCCATGAGGTTCACCCCTCTACAGCAGCTAAACAGACTCTTTACTCTTGGCTTTTCCTTCATAGTCATGAGACAGCTGCCACTGCTTCAAATCTCCTGCCCTCACAAGGAAACACCCACAGCGGGAAGGTGACAAGCAGGGCTCCTCCCTCACAGCCTCTCTTTTTTTCATCAGGGAAGAAAATCTTTCACAGAAGCCTTCCAGATCCTCGAGTATTATTGGCCAGAACCGAGTCACATATGTAACCCTAAACCAATCACAGACAAAAGGGAGTGGGCGTTCCCTAATCAGCTTCAACCAATCATAACTCTAGCCCTTAGGCGTGCTGTGGGGAGGGGTTATCCTGGACCAGTCGCTGTCCCAAATCTGCAGGCCTGAACAAAGCCTTGGGAAATGACCACGGAGTGTTGTCACAGAGGTGGACTGAGTGGTCTGCAGTGGGAAAGAGAAATAATGGAGATGACAAACAGAGAAAAGAGACTCCCCAGGTTCCAATTCCCCTTTCCGGTCTATCTCAGAACTTCAGCCACTTCCCTGCCCTAGGGTTGTGTATTAGTTTCCTGGGGCTGCCTTAATGAAGTACCACAAACGAGGTGGCTTACAACAACAGAAATGTGTTGTCTCACAGTTAGGGAGGCTAGAAGTGTGAACTCAAGGTGTTCACAGGGCCATGCTCCATCTGAAACCTGTAGGGGTGACCCCTCCTGGTCTCTTCCAGCTTCTGGTGGCTGCAAGGAATGCCAGCAATCCTTGGCATTCCTTAGCTTGCAACTATAGCACTTCACTGTTTGCCTCTGTGGTTGCATGGCTCTCTCATCTTGTGTGTCTGTGTCTGTCTTCCTCTTCTTATAAGGACACCGGTCATATTGGATTAAGGACAGATCCTACTTTAACATGACATAATCTTAATTTATCACATCCACAATGACACTTTTTCCAAGTAAGGTCACATCCTGAGACACTGGGGGTTGGAACTTGCACACATCTTTTGAAGGAGACAATTCAACCCATAAGAGGTTGTGTGAGACACCCTTGTATAATGAGTAGTCTCTTCCACTACCTAGGCCCAGAGATTTTCTATAGTTTGTAGTCAGAGTCCTTCTAATATAGGACTCTACTAGGGGCTCAAACCAGTCCAAGGGAACAAGTTTCACACATCCCTTCCTTGGTCTCATCCCCTCCTTACCTAAAACTCCATGTCTTCACAATGTCAATGGAAAAGAACTCAAATTTTGTAAAATAATTTAAAGACATTTATTCAGAGCTGAATATGTGTGACCATGGTCTGGAGAGCCACACCCAAGAAGACTTGAGCAAGTGGTCTTCCCGTGGTTGGGTTACAGTTCGGTTTTATACATTTCAGAGAGATAGGAATTACACATAAAGTCACAAATCAATACATGGAAGGCATATATTGATCTGGCCCAAAAAGTGGGGCATTATAGGTTATACGTGGGTTTAAAGATTCTTTGATTTGATATTGTTTAAAGAAATGAAGCTTTGTGAAGCTCTAGCACAACAGGGGGTGGGGGAGGGTTGGCAGGGGCAATATATGTAATCCTAACAATATTTGTACCCCCATAATATAATGAAATAAAAAAAAAATCTAAAAAAGAAACCCCAACAAGATTAACCACAGACTTCTCAGCAGAAATAATGGAGATCAGACACAATAGGATAACATATTCAATGTGCTGAAAGAAAAAAATATGCCAAAGGACAATCGTATATCCAGCAAAACCACCTTTTTAAAATGAAGGTGAAATAGACATTTCAAGAAAAATAAAAATTGAGAGAATTTGTTGTTAATAGACCTGATTTACAAATTAGAGGAAGATTTTTTCAAACTGAAAGCAAGTGACTATAGATGGTACTTCAAATCCACCTTTTAAAAAAAATAGCTCCACTAAGATGATTGTATGATTATAAAAGACAGTATAAATGCATATTTGTTTTCCTTTCTCTATGTAACTGATATAAAAAGCAATTGTATAAAATAATATGCATATAATTTTATTGTTAAGTCTATAACATAGAGAAATGCTATATATTTGCCAATAACAGTACAAAAGATTGAGTGGGAGCAAAGCTGTACTGAAGTAAGAAAACAAAATTAGATGGAATCTCAAATACTCAGAAATAAATGAATCAGAAATGGTAAATAAGATTGATATAGCAAACTTTTGACAGAATTTGTGTGCTCTTATACTTTGTATATTTTCTGTCCTTTCATCTTTTAACTACTTTAATAAATATGAAATTATATACAATAAAAAAATATGAAACTTTGTCTCACAGCTTGGAATGTTTTAAGATAAGGAAATCTGTTAACCAGAGACAAGCTACCAGACATATACTAGACATATACCCAGACTCAAGGGATCTGTTAAGTAAATGGAGATGTGAAGGTATGGTTTAAGCATTGTCTTGCATAGCCTTAGACCTGTTAATGAGTTACAAAGGAGATCTCCAAGAAGGGAGGGGGGCATGATGAGGCATGTCTGACCTCCCTTCTCATGGCCAGCAACTTAGTTTTAGGGAATTACCGGGGTTCCCTTGGCCAAGAGGGGATCCATTCAGTCAGCTGGTTGGCTTAAGATTTTATTTTAGTTCACAATTACAAGCAACTTAGGAAAGTTTCCATGATCACCAAAGAGCAGTTTTTTCTCCTTCTAACCAAAGTTCTTTTTCAGAAAAGGGTCTTGTATAACTTCGACTAACAGAGGGGGTTCATTTGCATAATTAGAGAACCAGCATGAGAAATTTCCTAAAATTAAAGAACAGTCTTCTTTTAAAATATATTATTCCCAGACAGAGGAAAGTTCGGAGTAACAGTTGTTTTAGTTTTTTAAAATATGGCTTTTATACACAACTTTTTGGTTCAATCTTTAAGCCTCCTGACGCATCAACTGTGCCAGGTTAGTTGAGCTTCCTCCCGGCCCCTGCCCACTTCCTGGATATTGATTTTCATAATATTCAGAATCTGTCACCAGTTGCACACCCTAACCTAACCCAATCCCAACCCAAGCATTTCAGCTTTTCAGAGCTGGGACAACCACCCCTTCCTGGTGCCTGTGACCTGCCCCACTCATCCTTGCCCAGACAGGCTGGAATTGTTTAACTTTGTTTTCACTGTGGAGGTGACTATTACAGCATGGTCTTAACTCATTCATTCCAAACTTAGCTTGTGTGAGTTGGTAAAAAATCCTAATTAGATTTTTTTCAATGCCATTTATTTGTTGTTCATGAATTTAAAAAAATACAGTTTATGCAAGTAGGAAATCCAACCAGTGCAAAAAGACATTGAATGAAAACCATGCAGTAGATACTGTTTGGAGCAGCAAATAAGGCCTCTTTGTCCCCAGAGTCAAACCTCTATGTAACCACTATCCTGCCTCATCACTCAGGCATCAGTGACAGCTCTCCATAGGCACCTCCCTAAATGGGGGGTAGGTATGAACATAAACTAAAACAAAAGAAGTCAATTGAATTTCCAAATGCATTTTCAAAACCCATAACAGAAGCAACACTGTGAAAGCTAAGGTGATTACAGATTGCAAAAATCAGACCATGAGGGAGAGAAAAGATTTTTCAAATTTCAAAAATTTGACTTTCAACATCCACAGCCAAAGTTTCGATGATGCAAATCATAGGGCTGACTGCATACACCGAGTCCAGAGATGAGACAGTGATGGAATGCTAGCCTCACTGCACGAATGAGATGCTGTTCCACTGGGGAAGGGGAGGATCTAGAAAGAGAAAGGAGAGTGTGAGAGTAAGCCATTGGTGTGGTTCTTGTAAAAGATTGGATCTCTGACCACTGATGGGGTCAAACTTCTGGGGACAAGGATGATTGAATGTACACTGGGTTGGGGTTTAATAGAGCAGAGAGAGTTATGCTTTGCTTCTTAGGAGAAGGGATGGCAAAAGACCCCAGGGCACCAGCAGGCATCATGGACAGAAGGTAGAGCTAGCAGCTGATGTGTGTGGGTGGAGGGAGCGGAAGACAAACTCTGAACCTCCCATCACCCCAGAGAGCAGCAGGAGAGTCATCTAAAGATCTCGCATCCTCAGAGGGGTATGTAAGAGGCTAAGAGTGAGCCAGGAGGCCCAAAGGCCTGGGGCTTGGGGCAGGGAGACCCATGTGACCAGGAGCCTGGAGAACAGAAGAGGTGTGTCCAGTTCAGCAGAAGAAGACAGAGAAGTAGAGACCTGTGAGGAGAAGGCCCCACTCCACTGAGACAGATCACCCCTAGGACAAACAGGGGGAAAAAGGGAAGGGAGAGAATCCAGAATCAACCAAGCCCAAAAGGACAGGAAATCTGGCAGTGACTGCTTAATCAGAATTGGCAAGGTGGTTTTCTGTCATTAGTGATAACGTGTGGTCCAGAGCCTTGCCAGGATTGGGTAGAGGGAACTAAGTAAAATTCCATTTTAGATATGTGAGCCCTGAGACTGGGAAATACCATGTCTGCTCCCTGGGAAACCTTCCCTCTGCCAGGAGCTGAGACTATATCCGTGAAGGGGTAGCTGTGGCCCCTCCCTGCTGGGCTCTGTCCATGAGGTGGGACAAACATTTGAACAAGTGATGGCCAGGGGATGACAGCCCCCGAAGCGCAGAGTTATAGGACTTATAACTGCAGGAACTTCCATTTTCTACAGGGAATAGGGCAGCCTGCCCTGAGATCTGAAGGATGAGCAGATTTTTAACTTTTTTTTTTTTTACTTTTTAAAATTGCCAAATAATAATTATGTACATTTATGGGGCACAATGTGATGTTTTGATAGATGAATATTTATGGAATGATTAAATCAAGCTAATTAACATCTCTATCACCTCACATACTTATTTTTTTTGTGTGTGGTACAAACATTTAAAAGATGCTCTCTTAGCAATTTTGAAATTTACGTTACATTTTTATTAACTATAATCACCACACTGTGCAATAGATCTTGAAAACTTACTGCTTCTATTCAACTGGAACTTTGTACCCTTTGATCAACATCTCCCCATGTCCCTGTCCCCACACCATTCTACTCTCTGCTTCTATGGCTATGACTTTCATTTATTTTTTATTATTTTTTTAAAGTCAGGACCTCTGATGTACAGTTTGACTTTTTTAGATTCCACATCTAAGTGAGATCATGCAGTATTTGTCTTTCTGTGCCTGGCTTAGTTGAAGGATGAGTGGATTTAAAACAAGGGGACCACGGAGGTGGCCATGAAGGTCAATGGAGCAGGATTCAGGTCAGGGTTAAAGGGTGAAGGGAAGACCCCGAGGGGCAAAGCTGAGCAGAGAGTGCAAGCTGCGGGAAGACGGGGTGCACTCACCCAGAGTTTGCCCACAGTCTCAGCCATCCACTCATCTCCCATCCAGGCTCTGTGCCGCCTTTAAAGGTCTGGACACACATGTAGGACGTACAAGGGTGGTCTTGACTCCTCCCCAGCCCAGCCATGCCACCAGGCTTAGGTTACCTTGAGCTGGGGACCCCATCATCAGGGCTCTCACCTACTCCTCCTTGTTTCATGCAAGGGCCATATATGCAAAGTGACCCCCCCAAATGCAGAAGGAGCCAAGAAACCAAATAATGAGGCAGATAACTCCTATTTGTTGGCAAAAGGCTATTTATTGGGGAACTTTCTGACCGAAGCGTGGTCTTGGGCGGCAGCAATACAGGTAGATCTCCGCACCATTATCCCCCAGGTACTTATATATTGTAGAGAAAGGGTATATGCACTCAGTAAGGAACATGCAGGACAATTAAAGTTGACCTTCCAGGAAAAGATAAGAATGCTATATACATCATAGCCTGTAATTTGCACAATAACATCAAGGCAGTTTTGACCTAAGGGTAGGATTTACAGTAAGCTCGTGTTCTTTTTTTTTTTT
>VBSM01001082.1:2926850-2938358 GCA_008086735.1 Cheirogaleus medius
CCATTCCCTGGAGATGCCTCCGGCTGGTGGCTACATTGTCTCTCTTGGCAGCCAGGGATAGGGACCTGGGAGGGGAGAGTGCAGCAATATGGCGCCTGCCGCGCGGTCGGGACTGTGCGCACGGAGGTGCCCCAAGGGGGTTGGGAGCCTGGTGCCACGTCCGCTACAAGCTCACTGCTCACTGGCAGCGGCTGTCTCTGGGCTGGTGTCCGTCTCTGGGCTGATGTCTTCAGGTCTCTCCAACCGCTGGGGAGCCCACCAGCAGTCCAAGATGCAAGGGAAGGGGAAGTTAGCCACTCCACCTACCCTTGCCGCTGGTCTCCAATCTGCTCCGGAGGTCTCTTCTTCCAGTTCTCCTCCACAACCTCCTCCCGTGGAGTCTCCCGTAGTCTCCGGTACCCCTCCTTCCGACCCTCGTCTGATGTATGCTCGTCTGCTAGCTTCTTTCTTCTAATTTCTTCTAGAAGCTGTCTTTTCTGCAGAGACACTCTGTCTGGTGGTGTTTCTCGTCTGCCATCTTGCTCTGCCCTCTAAGCTCGTGTTCTTACACAAGGAACAGTAGATAAAGTAAATGTCTTAGTGGCATTTCCAGAACTGGCGTTAATGAGAAGTCAACATGGTGGGTTAACATCCAAGATGGAGTGACTTTAGCCTCCATCATGTGGATGGTGACCAGGTGGGCGTCCTCCAGCTGGCAGCACTCCCCAGCCTCAGGCCAGGATGTCTCAGAGTGGGACAGACAGTAGCAGCTGTCTTTGATTTCCAGCCAGTCCCTGTGGAGCCTGATGGACAGAGGCTGGTGCGGGGGCCAAGGGCCCTGCAGGGAAGGCCGATGTGGCAGGATGCTGGCTGGGACACAGCGCCCTGCCCACTCGGGCTCTCCAGGGCAGCTGCGTCAGGTCAGGACGTGCAGGTCATTCACCGGCTTCTGGACTTGCGGGAACGTGGTCAGCTGTGTTGCGGACACACACAGATGGGCAGGGGGAACAGTGAGGATCCCAGGAGGTCAGACACCCTCATCCCTCCACAGTGCCCTGGCCTGGCCGGGGAGCTCTCAAGCCCTCCATGCACAGCGTCGCAGGGTGGTCTTGGCCCTGCTCTGAGTTCCTGCTCCTGTTTCTCCAGCTTGTTCTCCACGGCGGCAGCATGTGCATAGCTCACGTTGCGGGCTGGAAGGGAGAGCGCTCGGCACTCACAACGCTGCTGCCACCCCACCTTTGTCCCGAGAGCCCACCAGACACTTCCACCCACGCTCCTGGGGGGTCTCTAACCTGTTTACAGGTCCTGAGCATGTTCCTGTACCTTGGTTTCCAGAGCAGTTACCTTTCCTTGCAAGCTTCCACCTGGAAAACGGGGAGACTCAGTTCCCAAGAGTCAGCTCCCACCCACACCCAGCCTCACCCAAGCCACCCTGGAAAATGGGTGCCTGCACCTCAGCCATGCTGCTTCATGTGAAGTGGCTGAAAAGTTTTCAGGGCCACAGGTGCCTCTGATGTGGGAAACCTGATCAGGTAGGGAATGTGTTGGGGACGATCAGAGATAAGGTGTGTCAGGTCCTCTCTGAGCCAGCACTGAGCAGGCACTGCATGTGCATTGTCTCATGGGGTCCGCACGGCGACCCAGTGGGGCAGTTACTGTCGTAGTCCTGACATTACAGAGGATGAAACTAGGGCCTAGGGAGGTTACGTGATTTGTCTGTTACACAACCAGTAAGAAGGAGCCAGGGCTCAAGGCCCTAGTGTGTCTGACTCCAGACCACCCAGTGCCCCATCACAGATCCATCATTGTCCCCACCACTGCCCAGCACTGCCTTCGTGTCTGTCTCACAGTTGCCACACAGCTGCCTCAAATGTACCTCGTCACTGTCCCCAAACATTCTGTCATAACTGCCCCACCATTACCCCAATACTTTTGCAAGATTCCTTTCTCGTCTCAAGACTTTCCCCCTGGGATGTCCATCATTATCCCCATACCTCACCATCACTGCCAGACCACTGCACCCCATATTTTCTGTCTTCCTTGCCCACCCCGTGACTCTCCTCTGGGATCCGACCACATAGATGATGACCAGCAGCAGGAGGCTGAGGCCCAGGGACGGCAGGAGGAGGCCAGGCCCAGGGCAGAGACACCGCAGGAAGGAATGGGGAGGAGGTGGCCCTGCAAGAGGAGAGGGTGTCAGGACAGGCAGGGCCCAGGGACCTGTCCAGGGGTGACAGAAGGGTGGAAGGTGGAGGATGGGAGAGGCCCAAGCCTTTGACCTGGTAGACCAGCACAAGTCCTCAGTCACACGGGTCTCTCACATCCCTGGGGGCCCATGTACATACACAGACAGGGAACCATAGTGTTAGATGAGTTCCTGTTGTTAGAGCTGGGGGAGGGGCAGGAGGACATGGGGACAGCAGGGACAGCCAGGCCCTTGGCAGGCTCACACTCACCCATGAAAGCAGTTTAGAAAATGAGCCTCCCTTTCAAGATTTCCTGAATAGTCTGACATCTTTCTTGTT
This sequence comes from Cheirogaleus medius, assembly GCA_008086735.1. Classification (NCBI taxonomy): domain Eukaryota; kingdom Metazoa; phylum Chordata; class Mammalia; order Primates; family Cheirogaleidae; genus Cheirogaleus; species Cheirogaleus medius. The sequence continues at coordinate 2,929,355 of VBSM01001082.1, forward strand.
CCCTGTCCCTGTGTCTCTGAGGACCCCAATTCCCCTTCAGACTGGGACCACCAGAGGTTAGGTACTGAATCCTCAGAGAGGGGGACCCCTACAGTACATAATAGAGTCACAGAAATGACCAACACTAGGACCCCCGGAGATACGGCACAGCGAAGACAGGACATCAGAAACCCTTCGTTGCGTACAGGGAGAGGCGTACAGGGTTCTGAGAGCAGCACCTTCCTGGACTTCACGCTGTAGAGAGTCAGGCAAATCTTGGGGGTGGGCCTGTCTCTAGGGCCTTCTGCTTGCCTTCTTACCTTTTCTAAACTTATGCTCATTTTCACTCTCCAAGCCCTCGAGGTCTTCATACTTCATTGATATCCTTGGCCCTGGTGGTCTCTGCGTCTGTGGGAGCCAAGAGAGGGGCAGGGCTGGGGCTGGGTTTGCAGCTGAGACTGAAAGGGATCAGGATTGGGGTTCCATCCAGGGTTAGGACAGGGTTGGACTTTACATTAGAATTGAGATGGGGAGTAGGTCTGGTGTTTGGGGCTAAAATTGTGGAGCAGGATTGTGTTGGGTGGGGACTGAGTTTGGGGCTGAGGTTGGAAATAGACACATGGCTGAGTTGAGGGTGGGATGGGGTAGGGCTAGGCTGGAGCTGCAGTGGGGACCTTTTTGAATTTAGGGATGAATTTAGGGCTGAGGTCGGGACTGAAATTGGGGCTGGGGCTCAGGTTCAGGCTGGGGCTGAGCTTGAAGCTGGGGCTGAAGCTGGGATTGTGCTGGTGTGGGGCTGTCCAACCCAATCTGAAGGTCAGTGGAGAGACAGTTTCAATCTCCCCCAATGAGTAATTCAATCTGTGATCTGTCCTCTCATTATTTCCCCCTAAAATACATCGTCACCCTCCCCATGCTTTCCCTAATATCCCCCTCCCTCCCCAGGCAAGTTACCTGCATAAAGCTGGGGGTTGTGTTTGGTAGCGTTCTTAGGCAGCACAGATACCAGGGCCAGGAAATTCTGGGGAGAACGTTCTGGTGCCCTGGTCTTCCTGCTCCCTTCTGGATCACTATGGCCCTGGTAGAACTGTGATCTAATGCTCCTGCTGGGTGGCTTCTCTTCCAGAATGATCCAGAATCTCGGGGCTACAGTGTCGCTGCTCTTTCCTCTGTGCTTTCAGGCCTAGGGTGGTCGTGGCTCTGCTGTTCCCGGTCACAGGGGCTTCACCAACCTTTGTTGGCTTCCTCAGGTCTGCTCACAGTCTGTAAATGTCCCTTCACTAAACTCTTTTCAATAAACCCTTTTGTGTTGCCATCTGTGTCTTGTTCAGACTGATAAAACCCTTTTGAAGAAAATTATAAATGTTTACTATGGCATGCAAAAACAATAAAAAGAATAAAACTCCATTTGGAAGCCTAACAACCTTCTCAAACTCAACATGTCCAAAACCAAACTCATCTCCCCATCTCACCCACAAAGCCAGCTTCTCAGTCTTCCCTGTTTCAATTAACTGACCCTCCATCCTTCGAGCTTCTCAAGCCCCACATCTGGAATTATCCTTGACTCTCTCATTCTCTCGAACCCCTCATCCAATCCATCAGCAAATCCTGACAGGTCTACCTTTAAAATATATCTGGAATATGTGCACTTTACTCCACTCCACTTCTCTTGCCCTGGTCAAGCCATCATTGCACCTCACTGGAATATTGCAGTAGCCCTGCTATGGTTTGAATGTGTCCCCCAAAAAGCATGCATTGGAACTTTAATCCCTAATCAATAGTATTGGAAGGTGGGGCCTAACAAGAGGTGAGTAGATCTGGAGGGCCCCGCGCTCATGAATGGATTAATGCCATTATTGTGGGAGTGTGTTTGTTATAAAAGCATGAATTCGGTCCCCCTTTTTTCTCTCTCTCTCTCTCTCTCTCCAGCCCTCTCTTGCCCTTCCACCTTCTACCATGGGATGCCACAGCATGAAGACCCTCACAAGGTGCCACCCCCTCAAGTATAACAATAAAGATAAGGTCTCCCTCCAGGGGAAATGACAAGCAAGCTAACTGCCTGTTATAAAAGATTTGGGTCCCCAAAATTCAGGGTTCTCTGGGTGTGATGCAAATCCACTGCATGCACACATCCACCTGGGCCCCTCTGCCTCCCCCTTGGGCTTGAGAGACAAGGGGAACTGAGGCAAACATGGTGCTCATGCTCTTGCTGTGCTGTGAGTAACAAAGTCCTTCATCTCTGACCCAGCGGTGTCATATCTTCTACTAGCGTCCATGAAAGGATGACAGACTAACTCATTAGCTTTCAGGGAGGGTAAAATCTCAAACCTTTCCAAGACAATCTCAGATTCTTCATAGTTCTTGACAAAGGTTATATTTTTTAAAAAGTCTTTTTTTAGTGTGCACAAGAGTTAATTATTTTGAAAAATAAAAAGTGATTTTTACTACTTTAAAAAAGTGTACAACGAATGTGTGTGGCTCTAGGGGGTCATAATTGTGTGGTCATGATCTCTGCTGGATTTCTAGATGCTTGTATATGACAGACAGTTCTCAGTTACCTATATCCTGAAATCTATTACCGTGATTAACAGTGATAATTAATCATAGTGGTTAAGGCTGCGCTGAAACAATGATGGCAAAGAAATACTAATGTGTATTCAAGGAGATAGGAGATGTTTTTGTTTATCAAAGGAAAAGAGAGTAGTTTTTTACTTAAAGTGTTTAGTTGTTCTAGAATGTGAAAGATGGTAGTGAAGGAAAAAACCTGAATGAATATAGAAAGTTTCCAGAAATGAAATTTATTTTCTTTGGGCTATAAATAGTACCTGGAAATAGTGACTGTAAAGAAGCAATGAAATGTGTTAAAACTCTGACAGCATTGGTTTCATTTTGATGAGTTTATTAATAACATTTTTAAAAAGCATGTAAATCCTTTCCTGCCAAATATTATATTAATGCAAGACTAGAATTGTTTTCTCTCTAGAATTGTTTTCTCTTTATTAAATAACGAATTGGGCTTTGAGTGTTCCATCTGCTCCAAACAAGAGGGAATAAAAGTTCTTCTTTATTACTTATACAGTCTTCTCAGGTAGCAGGGATTCTGTATCTCATCATAGTAACTTCCTATGCCTTATGCTGAATTTGTTATGCCTAGGAATATTAATACAAGCAACAGTTCTTCACTGTTGGATGAGTTAAGATTTCTTACAATCGTGTTACTCTCTGCTGTTTTTATTTATTTATTTATTTATTTTATTTATTTTTTTTTGAGACAGAGTCTCACTTTGTTGCCCAGGCTAGAGTGAGTGCCGTGGTGTCAGCCTCGCTCACAGCAACCTCAAACTCCTGGGCTCAAGCGATCCTACTGCCTCAGCCTCCCAAGTAGCTGGGACTACAGGCATGCGCCACCATGCCCGGCTCATTTTTTCTGTATATATTTTTAGTTGGTCAATTAATTTCTTTCTAGTTTTAGTAGAGACGGAGTCTCGCTCTTGCTCAGGCTGGTTTCGAACTCCTGACCTTGAGCGATCCGCCCACCTCGGCCTCCCAGAGTGCTAGGATTACAGGCGTGAGCCACCACGCCCGGCCTGTTTTTATTTTTTAAAAATTACTCTGTCAACTCTATATACAAAACACAACCATTCCTTTTTTCCAGGCATCCATACAACTATCCTAATCAAATGATCAATCTTCTCTAATAACTCTTTTAATTTTGCCTTCTCAAGATCAGACTCTAAATTCAGAAAAATAAAAATGTGAAGATGTCTTTTACCCTAACCTATCTTTGAGGTTTCCAAGAAGGCCACTGGACACCCACAAAGACTTTTTATTTTGCTCTAGAGAAAGAGGGAGGCTTTAAAAGGGGGGAAGGGTTGGTTTGGTTTAGTGTCCTCCATATTCTTAATTATCTAGATGCTATTTTAAGAATTGCATGGGAAGAGCTGTCCAGTGAAAAGAGGAATTCAGCCATCCCGAGGTTAATTACATATTGGCCAAATGTTAATCACATAAACATATTTCAGAGACTGTACCCTCTACACAATAGATAGGAAAGGGCTGGAGATTTGTCCCCATGCCCTCAACATCCATAAAATGATCTTACTCTTGGCCAGGCGTGGTGGCTCTAGCCTGTAATCCTAGCACTCTGGGAGGCTGAGGCAGGAGGATTGCTCAAGGTCAGGAGTTCGAGACCAACCTGAGCAAGAGCGAGACCCCGTCTCTACTAAAAATAGAAAAAAATTAATTGGACAACTAAAAATATATAGAAAAAATTAGCCCGGCATGGTGGCGCAGGCCTGTAGTCCCAGCTACTTGGGAGGCGGAGGCAGGAGTATTGCTTGAGCCCAGGAGTTTGAGGTTGCTGTGAGCTAGGCTGATGCCACGGCACTCACTCTAGCCTGGGCAACAGAGTGAGACTCTGTCTCAAAAAAAAAAAAAAAAAAAAGATCTTACTCTTTGGCAAGCATCAATCAAATCCTCATAAAATAGTTCTGTGTTACACTTCAAGATAACATTACTCTCTTCAATGGCAATATTGCTGGTTATTGTAATAAATTAACTGTAGCCATTCAACCCTATCAACATGTGGTTTCTGTTACCCCTGATGCTTGCCTAAAGATTCCACTATAAGCTACATGGTTTTACAAAATGTGTCTTCGTCAAAGGAGGACACTCTCAAAGCCTCATGGAAGGCATTGTACCAAGTGTTTTTAAATAATGTTATTTCAAGAAAGAGACCCGTGAGTATGAGCTCCTGAGTAGACAGTACTTGGACAATGTCACTTCTGTCATCAGACTGAGGCAAGATTTCAGGGATATTCTAGCCCAGATGTAGAGGACTTCATGAAACCTGAATGCTGACCCACCATTCTGCAGAACACGAATTATTTAAGCAGGACGGCATAAGCTGACGGGGGAAATAAGCATGCAGTTGTTGGTTTGGAATATTATTGGCATTATCTTCATGTTCTATTTTTTATAGTTTTATGGCAAAGCCCTTTCTCTGTCCTCTTAATCTGCCTCCAATACTTAATTTAGTAAAATATTCTCTGAACATTTATATCCTCGCTGATTTCTTAGCATTCAGGGGAAAATACTTATACTAAATCTCTTTACTTTTTAATGGCGATGTAGTTTTTTGCATAGATTCAATAAAATCATGTCCTCCTTTTTACGAGGACATGGTTTAAAAACCAAATTGTGCAACAAAGTTATTTGAATTTTCTGGAGTGCCATATTTGAGATACATTTTTCATTTAATAGCTATTTCGAGTCCATCATTAAGGCACGAGGTGCTTACAAAACCCTCCTAGGAAGTTGATCTGGTACCTGTTCTATTAATATGTAGGGAAGTTTATTTCCCAAGGAACCAGGAACCTTAGTAGATTTGGGGGAATTTGGGAAAGTAGAATTCACCCACATTATAGGTACCATATGCAAAAGCTGCTGGAAATAAATTTCTGTGGGTTGTTTTTCTAACCTCAGAATAGAAGAGTAAATAAAAGGAATAATATTTTTCAAATCTCTAAAGTGATAGAAGCTATTGATATACAATATGTGTAAATATATATTAATGAATCAGGCCCAAACACAATGAGATGGGGGTAGATTGGTGGGTGGTTTGCTTTGTTGGTTTTGGTGACAAAGAACAATATGAGTTATTTATGCTTACAAAAGGGAGCTGATCAGAAAAAACAGAAAAGAGCAAAAGGATGGCTCCATATCATGTCCCTTGTCACCCTGGACACTATCTCACAAGCCCAGGCGAGGATTATCTAATTCTAGAGGGACACGTCCCTTTGTTTGACCTACTATTAACTCTTGCATAAGATACTTTAGAATCCTGAAGGAAAATAGATAGCCAAGCAAATGGCTCTTGTCTGATAGCAAATGCAAATAACTTTGTCCAATGAACATCAAACTATTTCTGTGGAGTAGAAAAAATAGCTCCAAATGTTCAGTGTTATTGGCTTGTCAGACATTAACCCGTTTTACCTCTACTTTAGCAATCTTGTTCCTGCATTCTTCATTTCAACAACTGAAAACATTTCTGTCTCTCCTATACTCCTTACAACCAGCTTTACCATTCTACGGCTCCCTTATTAATGAGTTACATAAATTTTGAATGCACCTGGAAAAGTACAATGCACAAGGTAGAAAATTAGGCTGGGCGTGGTGGCTCACGCCTGTAATCCTAGCACTCTAGGAGGCTGAGGCGGGTGGATCGCTCAAGGTCAGGAGTTCGAAACCAGCCTGAGCAAGAGCGAGACCCCGTCTCTACTAAAACTAGAAAGAAAGAAATTGGCCAACTAAAAAATATATAGAAAAAAAAAATTAGCTGGGCATGGTAGCACATGGTAGCACAGTAGTCCCAGCTACTCGGGAGGCTGAGGCAGGAGGATCACCTGAGCCCAGAAGTTTGAGGTTGCTGTGAGCGAGGCTGATGCCACGGCACTCTAGCCCAGGCAACAGAGTGACACTGTCTCAAAAAGGAAAAAGAAAAACAAGAAAATTAAAGCAGTGCAGAAACATACAAAATAAAAATACGCAGTTAATAGTTTTTGGAGCACTAAACTGTGATATGTTCACCCCCAACACCAATCCTCTGAGTACCTCCCTCCTACCCCTGCACCTCTCAGACACAATTATGGTCTTTCTGGAGGTGGGCCCTACACTATGCTCACTAGCAATCACTGCCTGTTTGTTTGTTTGTTTGTTTGTTTGTTAGAGACAGGATCTCGTTCTGTTGCCCAGGCTGGTGTGCAGCGGCGCGATCATAGCTCCCTGCAGCCTTGAACTCCTGGGCTCAGGTGATCCTCCCACCTCAGTCTTCTGAGCAGCTAGGGTTGCAGGACTATCATGCCTGGCTAATTTTTTCTATTTTTTGTAGAGACAGAGTCTTGTTATGTTGCCCCGGCTAACTTTGAACTCCTGGCCTCAAGTGATCCTCCCACCTCAGCCTCCCAAAGTGCTGGAGTTACAGGAATGAGCCACCGTGCCTGGCCCACTGCCCACTTGAAAGAACGAGAGCATTTTGTCACGAGCCTGTAGGGCACAGCCTAAGCAGGGCAGCAGCATCTTCTCCTGGCGGGTCAGCGCCCCTTGATCACCTAATGGCATCAGGCCCCCAGGCTGAGAAGGTTTCCTGATATGCCTTCTTCTCTTTACAAACCCACAGCCCAACCCCGACCCCAGGTTGCTGACAGGACGCTCTTGTGTCCTTGACAGACCTGAGACCACTTTGGTCCTTGTGCAGTTGGCTGCACTGAGTTTCAGTATTTGGTGCCCACAGAACCAGCTGGGTGCCAGCTGCTCCTTGTGAAATCTCTCACACGCTGGGCAGTGCCCTCTAGACCCCATCGGTTCTATGTCCCTTCTGAGTATTTCCTGCCAAGACCCTCTGTTCCAGCCTGGTGATCTTCATGTGATGCTTGTGGGCAGGGCGAGGTGAACGGGTGTTGCCTCCCAAGAAAGAGCTAAATTCCATCCTTGTCATGCCTTCTCTCTGAACTCAGCCTCTTTACTTTTAATTAATACTAACTGAGACCCTCCTATACACCAGGCAGTTTTCTGAGTATGGGTAATATAGCAATGAATGGGTCCTACCCTCTCTTAATGGAATTAGCTATGAGTTGGTTCTTGATAGCTGAGATGCTTCCCAGATGTGATAAATTCACTGGAAAAAATAGCAACCTCCACCCCTCTCTATATCCATTCTCTACATCACATGACCTTGTAGTTCCTCCCAGCAAAAGGTGGAGTCTGTTTCTCTACTTCTTGAATCTGGGCTGCCTTGTGATCTGCTTTGGCCAAAAGGATGCAGCAGAAATGATGCTTTAGTTCCGAGCCTGAGACTTTGGAGCCCTTGCATTCTTGGAATCCTGCCCAACCACTCTATGAACAAGCCCCTATGAGCCAAATGTGGCCCAGTCATCCCCATTGTCCCAGCCCTCAGCCAGCCAATTGTTAGACACGGGAGCAAGGCTAGCCTAGACCAGCCAACCCCCAGTCAACCCACCAGCTGACCACAGATGCATGAACGAGCCCAGCCAAGATGAGCCAAACCTGGCCAGACCAGACCTTTAGACACATGAGCTACAATAAATGCTGACTGTATAACAGAGCTTTGGGGTAGTTTGTTACACAGCAATAGCTAGCCAATACATCTGGGGATGTTATTTATTTAAGATAGAGTCTGGCTCTGTTGCCCAGGCTAGAGTGCAGTGGTGTCAGCCTAGCTCACAGCAACCTCAAATTCCTGGGCTCAAGCAATCCTCCTGCCTCAGCCTCCCGAGTAGCTGAGACTACAGGTGCACACCACCACACCTGGCTAATTTTTCTATTAGTAGCAAAGATGGGGTCTCACTCTTGCTCAAGCTGGTCTCAAACTCCTGAGCTCAAGCGATCCTCCCGCCTTGGCCTCCCAGAGTGCTAAGATTACACACATGAGCCACCACGCCCAGCCCATCTGGGGATCTTAACTACTTCTCCCAACAACTCTGGGATCTTCAGAGAAATTAAACAATTGCATTTTCTGATCACACTAAATTTACATATCTTTTAAGTGAATGACAAAAGATTTGAATTCAAATCTACAAGAAAAGAAAATGCTCCTTTCACAATGACACAGGACTTTCCAAGGGCTCACCTAGCTTCCCTGCTCTGCCATTTTCAGATTACCAAAAATCAAGCAACACAAAACACATCAAGTCTCACAAAAGAATATATACTATATGATTTCATTTACATGAAATGCTAGAACAGGCAAAAGCAATTAATAATGAAAGAAAGCAGATCTTTAGTCACCTGGGGACGGGGAGGCAGTTAGACTGCAAAGGAACATGAGGGAACTTGTGGGGGTGACAGCAATGTTCTATATCGTGATTGGAGGGGTAGATACATAGGTATCTATATTTGTCAAAAGTTATCTCTACTCTTTATTTCTTTTTTTAATTTTTTATTTATTTTTAATTTTTTTTATTATATAACAGCAAGAGTGAGGAAGGGGGTTCAGTTTCCTTTCTTT
>VBSM01001082.1:2942850-2967847 GCA_008086735.1 Cheirogaleus medius
CAGAGCCCAAAATCACATGGCTCATAAAGGAAAGTGTTCAACATCCAAGCTCTCAACACACACGCTGTGCTCACGAACAGGATTCCGACTCATCCTGCAAGCCCTGCCGATCCCTGAAGGGGCTGCCCTGAACCCATGCACATATCCCTTTCAATAGGAAAGAACCTGAGTGTCTTAAAAGGTTCCAAACATACATTTGAGATTATATTTTCTATGTAAATGAGATTGTGTTCTGCAACTTTCTTTTATTGAATTAGTATATCAGCAACATTTCTCCACATCAGTTCAGAAAATGTACTTTATTCACCTTCACCTTATTTCATCATATGTACCATAATCTATTTATTAAGCATTTCCCTAATTTGTCTTTTTTTTTTTTTAGAAACAGGGTCTTGCTATGTTGCTCAGGCTGGTCTCAAACTCCTGGCCTCAAGTGATCCTCCCACCTCGGCCTCCCAAAGTGCTGGGATTACAGGTGTGAGCCACTGCACCTGGCCAAGCATTTCCCTACTGATGGATATACAGGTTGTTTCCAGTTTTGTTTTCGTGTTTTGCTTTGGGAGTTCAACCAGTACTGCCCATGGGAGTTGTCCAGCATTGGGTCAACATGGGGGGCCTTTCTAGCACCACCTTGCCTAGTAACTGGGTGAGGAGGACCCCAGCAGGGGCGTGACCTCAGCAGAAGTGCCTATCTGCAGATCACACTTCCCACAGCTGGACAACACATGCTTCCTAGAAGGGGGGATGTGGGTAGCTCATCTCTGTGCCTACCATAATATTGCACTGTATTCTCATATTAATTGGAGGATAACCAACATTTTTACATTATTTAATCTTCCCTGGAAAGAACATGCTACATTTCTCCACTCACTCATACATACATTAATGAATCCATTCAATGAGTACTTATTGACTGTCTACAGCACACCTGTAGGTGTGCTAAAGGACAGGCTCTTCTGAAGGACAGGCTCTTCTGAATACTTTATTATAGATGTGAACAAACAGACAAAAAGGCCCTGCCCTCGTGGAGCATACGTTCTCATGGGTGACTGATAAACAAAATAAATGAGTTCAATATATGTAAGTCACGTGGTGATAGTGCTATGGCAGAAAATAGCAGGGATGTGAGTTGGGGTCAGTTTTTCATTGGCCATCAAGAACAGGGTGTCAAGAAAGGCTTCACTGGGAAGGTGATAACTGAGCAAAATTTGAAGGAGATAAGGAAGCAAGGCAGAGAGCTCTGGGAGGAGGAGGGCTCCAGGCAGAGGGCAGAGCAAGTGCAAAGACCCTGAGGTGGGAGGATGTCTGGTGTGGATGAGGGTCATGCTTTTGCCAGAGATACCAGAGATTTTGTAAAGAAGTGAGCTAGACAGGAGAGGGGTTGGAGGGTCACAGGGGAAAACCTGGGGTGCCAACCCTTTAGAGCCTTATAGGCTGTTATTAAGAATTCATGTTTACTCCAAGTCAGAGAGGCAGGCTTTGAAGAGGTTGGAGCAGAGGAATGACATAACACGACTTATGTGTTAAGTGTCACAGTGTGGCTGTAGTGTTGTGAATTTCATGAAAAGGAACAAGTAAGGAAACAGAGAGTCCAGATAAAGAGCTGCTGTGGTATCCAGGTGAGAGACGAGGGGGTGTGTGAAGTGTTCTGATTCTGGGTATACCATGAAGGTAGAGCAGACAGAATTTTGCTCATAAATTGCATGTGGGTTTCACCAAAAAAAAAAGTAGTTCTCCTTCTAGTCCCCAAAATAAATAAAACCTCGAGCTTTTCCCATAAACTGCTGACTCCCTAGGAAAAACAGTGCTATCCCTGACTTTGCAATGCTGATGCCTGGATATGTCATGACCTTTTGTGAATATGAAAATCATGTGAGAAAAGTACTGGGTTTTACCATCATGAACAGACTGATAAAAACTTGTAAACATTGGTAATCTTGCAGAATTTCCCTTTCAATGCCTGTTGTGGGTTTTGTTTGGCAAAACTGTCCTCCCAAAATCTGATTCCTTTGCAACTCCTTTGCAATCAGCCATCTTTTCTTTCCTAAATGCTTCTGTCTCTGAGACTCCTTTCACGGTTGACAATCATATCAAGAGTTTCCTTTTTCTGCTACCTTTTCTAAGATTCCTTACCTTCTCCCAACAGCCCAGCTGGTCGGGACATTTTACCTGGTGGGGTGATCCAAAACTTCATCTCTACAGTGTCCAAGTCTTTAGGGGCCCCGCCTTTATTGAGTCACCACAATTTGCCATTGGCCATTATTATTCCAGGACACTGGAATATTATGTGACTCTCCAGTGAGCCTCAAAAGATTGCAGACCCAGTCCCTTTTCCCTCCATGGTGAGGCAGCAGACCACTTTCCCTTCTTAATCAGAATCAATGACACCCAAAAGTACAATTACCCCCATCCCTCCTTTATGAGAAGCCCAAATTGGCCAGAAATTGGTCTCAGCTTGGAATTTAAACAGAACTCAGGCTGTCTTCCCCGATGGATGCATTCTTTCCTTGGGGACTGGAACTTCCAAATCCAAAGAGTCCAGATCGTTCAGCTGAAAAGCAAAAATTCCTTAAATGGATTATTAGGTGTCCTGGGGAGAGGAGACATTGCCCTCCTCTATGCCTTGGCTGTGCCTATGGCCATGGGAGAGATGGCACCATATTGGCAGCTGACTTAAGGTATATATTAACAAGAAGCTTGGGCATGACAGGTCAGGAAAAGGTAGTAAAATAAGAAATTACCCCACCTCTGATCCCCAGGTCCAGAGATAAGCAATTGGACATAGGCCTTTTCAGATATATTTCTGTGCATATTTATATATGTATAAGCATACACACATGTGTGTAATAGGTTGTGGGTTTTTTACAAATTTTTCTCTGTAATATGCTTTTGCCTAAAAGTGGGTCTTGTAGATCTTCCCTGTCTCTGCCCACCTCCTTCTTATTAAGGGCTGCATGGTGTTCCCAAGCATAGACATGCTTATTTAATGACTCTCTATTGCCACATTTTCGAGACAATTGCATCTTTTTGAATTTATAAATAATGCTGAAGTGAACAGGCTTATATATGCCTATTTGTGCTAACTGTATTTGTATATTTTTCTGGACTTCTAGTCTGTTCCACCAGTTTAATTTCTCTTCTTATGCTAACATCATACTCTAAGTGTTTTGCAACAACACCACCAATGCTCTGCAAACACCACCTGGTGTCCTATAATTTATTTCAATTCTGACACTAGCTACCTAGAATTAGTGCAGACCCTACAGGTTAAGGGTTCCGTCCCACATGACTGGCTTTCACTTCAGATGACAATGGCGAGTCCAGGCCACTCACACATTTGACCAACCAGCTATAAATTGGAGGTTCCCACAACCCCATCTTCGGGTTCAATAATTTGCCAGAACAGCTCACAAAACTCGGGGAAACACTTATTTACATTCACTAGTGTATTATAACGGACATTATAAGGATATGAGTGAACAGTCTGATGAAGAGATACATAGGGTGAGGTCCAGAAGGGTTCTGAACACAGGAGCTTCTGTCCCGTGGAGTTAGGGTGCACCCACCCTCCTGGCAGGTGGATGTGTTCAACAACCTGGAAGGTCATTAGATCTCACTGCCCAAGAATTTTCATAGACGTTAATCTCCAGTCACCAATCCCCCTGAGGTCCATGAATGAGGCTGAAAGTTATAACTCTGTAATCATTTGTTCTTCCTGGTGACCAGCCCCACCCCGAGGCTATCTAGGAGCCCCAACCTACCTCAGCTCATTAGCATAAATCCAGGTATGATCAAAAGGGACTCCTTACAAATAACAAAAGATGATCCCATCATCAGGAAATTCCAAGCATTCTAGGAGCTCAGTGCCAGAAACCAGAGACAAATGCTAACAAAAATTATTGATTAGTATTCAAATAGCAAGTTGAATACCTCTACTTTTCAAAATTGCTGATTTCAAGACCTTTTGCTTGCAAACCTTGTTAATTCTTGTAACACCACTCATAGGAGCTATATAAATACATAATGTGTATGAATTTAGTAATATTTATTTTATTTGCAAAAATGACTCACCATTATCAGCACACAGAGCTGTGATCACACACTTATAATGTGGCAACTTCTCTCCTACATACACCTGTCATAATTCTCAAAATGTCAACCTTCAAGATCAATAATTAATGCATTTCATGCTCTTGCTTTTGACTGGCTCCCTTGAAGCCCCTTCTTTTTATATTATTATTGCCATGCAAGTTACATCTTTATACATTTTAAACCCATCAACACAACTTTATAATTATTGCTTTATGCAGTTGTCTTTTAAATCAGATAAGGGAAGAAAAGAATCACAAACACACATCTTTTCTGTCTTTTATATTTACTTATGTAGTTACCTTTACCGGTGCTATTTCTCCCTATGGATGCAAGTTACCATCTACTGTCCTTTTATTTCAGTCTGAAGAAATCCCGTTAGTATTTTTTAGGGTAGGACTACTAGCAACAATTTTTCTCAGTTTTGTTTATCTAGGAATGTCTTAAATTTCCTCCTTCATTTTTGAAGGATAGTTTTGCTGAATATACAATTCTTAATTGACAATCTTTTCCTTTCAGCACTTCGAATATGTCATCCCACTACCTTCTGGCCTCCATGGTTTCTAATGAGAAATCAGCTGTTAATCTTATTGACAATCCTTTGTACAGCATGAGTCAACTCTCTCTCTTGCTGTTTTCAAGACCTTCTTCATCTTTGGCTTTTGACAGTTTGATTATAATGTGTCTCAGTATGGATCTCTTTGAATTCATCCTACTTGGGGTTTGCTGAGCTTCTTGGGTATGTAGATTCATATCTCTCATAAAATGTGGGGAGTTCTCAGCAATTACACTTCAAGTATTCTTTCTGCCCCTTTCTCTCTCTCTCTCTCTTTCTCTTCCCCATTATGCATCTGTTGGTATGCCTGATGATGTCCCAAAGGTCTTTTTGGCTCTGTTCATTTTTCTTGATCCTTTTTTCTTCTGTTCATCAGATTAGACAATCTCAATTGACCCATCTTCAGGTTCAGTAATTCTTTCCTCTTCCATCTCAAATCTGCTACTGAGACACTCTAGTGGATTTTTTGTTTAAGTTATTGGACTTTTCAACTCCAAAATTTCTATTTGTTCTTTTAATAATTTCTCTTTAATGATGTCTTCTACTTAGTTAGACATTGTTCTCATACTTTCCTTTTGCTTTTTAGCAATAGCTTCTTTAAGTTCTTTGAGCACATTTATCATAGCTGATTTAAAGTCTTTGTTGACTAACTCCAATGCCTAAGCTTCCTCAGGAAGTTTCTCTTGAATGCTTTTTTCCTCTATGTTTGAGCCATACTTTCTTGTTTCTTCACATGCCTAATACTTTTTTTCTGAAAGTTAGACATTTCAAATCACATAAGGTGGCAATTCTGGAAATCAGATTCCTCTCTTCCCCAGCATTGTTTGTTGTTGCTGTTTGCTCTTGCTGATGCTGAAGCTTTTTTGCTTAGTGACTTTCCGGAACTAATTCTGTAAAATCTGCATTCTTTGTTGTGTGTGGCCACTGAGGTCTTTGCTTCTTTAGCTAAGTGTACAGCTAATGATTAGACAAAGATATTCTTAAATGCCTTGAAATAAGTTTCCCAGCCTTTGCCAGGGGGCTCTGTGTGTATGTTGGAGCATGCCTTCAATGTTCTAGCAGTTAAAACTCTGCTTTATTATTTACTTCCTGCCTGTGGAGAGCCTCAATATCAGCCAGAGGTAAAAGATTATTACCTTCTCAGGTCCTTGGGTATGTATACAGTCCTGCACATGTGCATGGCCTTTTAGATTCCCAGGAATACATCAAAGCTTTGCAAAGCCACCTATGAAAATATGATTTCCCAACTTTTTCTTTTAAGTTTTTGGTTAGCCTCTTTTTTTGCCCCAACTGTTAATCCAACTTCAAGCAGTTTCAGTGTTTAACAATTGCCACTAATTGCTTTTGACAATCGCCCCAGGGAAAAAGCTGTTGCCTGCCAGTGAACAAGCTCTGAGTCAGGTCAAATAAAGATGAGTGCTGCAAGTGAGGGTTTCTAGGGAGCTTCCAGACAGATCAAATAATGACAATTCTTCTGGGAATGGAGATTTTTAGGTAGCTCCAAACACATTATTTCCCCTCCGATGGCTACTAGGCTGCTGGTTTTCATAGCTACCATAGTTATAATGCTATTGGTCTTCAAGGATAATATGGACTGGGGAAAAGAAGATTGGATAGGACAAGTTAAAAATACCACAAAACTCACTGGGTTTTTTGTTCCTTTTTTCCCCACAAGAAAATTCAAAAGAAAGAAACACACTGTTTTTAGCAAGATTCAGATGTTTTCCTTGAATAAACACTTTTTTGTTTTAAGCTGTTGATTAACAGCTGTTGATTAACTCCTGGAGTTCTGAAAAAGTTTATTTTGATAGCACCATTTATTGAAAATATTCCTTTCTCCATTTAATTATTTTTTTCCTAGATGTTTGATAGAATTCATCAGACAAGTCATCTGAAACTGGATTTTTTTGTTGAAAGTTTTAAATTATGAACTTATTTTGAATTCATATAGGTCTGCTCAGATTTTCTATTTCTTTTTGGGTTAGTTTTGGAAATGTATATACCTTTCAAGACATTTGTCCATTTTATCTAGTTTATTGGCAAATGTATGGGCAAAAAGTTGTTCATATTATCCTTTTGATGCATATAAGATCTGCAACAATATCCTTTCTTCAACTCCTAACACTGGTAATTTGTGTCTTCACACTTTGTTTTATCGATATAAGTATTATCACTTTATTTATTGATCTTCTCAAAAAACAGCTTCTGGTGTTATTAATTTTCCTTATTTTTGTTTGTTTTTTATTTTATTGATTTCTGCTCTTCATTACTTTCTTCACTTTCCCACTTTGGGTATAAACTGCTTTTCTTTTCCTGGCCTTCTAAAGTAGGAGCTTAGATTCTTTGACTTTTGACCTTTCTTCTTTGGTAATATAATGATTGAATGTTCTTAAATTTCCTGTAAGCACTGTTTTGATATAGCATCTTCTCATTTTAATTCAGTTCAAAAAAATTTTTTTTGAGACAGGATCTTACTGTGCTGCCCAGGCTGGAGTATAGCAGTGCAATCATAGCTCACTGCAGCCTCAAACTCCTTGGCTCAGGTGATCCTCTTGCCTCATCCTCCTAAGTAGCTAGGACTACAGGTGCACACTACCACACTCAGCAAATTTTTAAAATTTTGTTTTTGTAGAGACAGACTCTCCCTATGTTGCCCAAGCTAGTCTTGAATGCCTGACCTCAAATGATCCTTCCACCTCAGCCTCCCAAAGTGCTAGGATTATAGGTATGAGTCACCATACCTGGTTCAGTTCAATATATTTTCTAATTTATCTTGTGATTTCTTTTTTGATACATAGGTGCTTTAGAGGTGTATTATTTAATTTCAAATTTGAAGGGGGATATTTTCACACATATTTTTTGTTATTGATTTAATATGTTTAATACTTAATTTCATTCATTTTAGATTATAGAAAATGTATTATTTTTAGCTTTTAAACATTTATTGAGGGATACCAGTTCTAGGTAAAATGAAGTAAACACACTCTACCTTTTCTTTCCCACTGACTATAACTATAAAATCTGGATAGAACATTTGCATCAACTTTTTAAAAACTCTGAAAATAAATTGCAACATGTTCATTGGAGAAAAATACCAGAATTTGAAGCACCATTGAATTAGCAATGAGTTTACCATTATTTCCTCCAGTATCCCCTGACCTGAGTTCAACAGTCAAAAACCTGGAAGTGAGCACTGTGGCATGGGCAGAGGGGCTCTAGGAAATGCACTCTGTCTTTGGCTTGAGCACTGGGAAAAGCATCTCTAACAGGTGGAGGAAATATGGAAATCCCTGGTGGGTTTTTCCCCCTCTCTCTTCCTGTGCCCAAGCCCAGAGTCAATCTAATGGCAGCAATGTCAGCAGTGGGGTAATCGGGGCCAGCAGAGGTCCCAACTCTAAGGGAGATGAACCTTTCTCTCTGTTTGGTGGAGCTGCAGTGTCAATAGAATAGGAAAACCATTATTTCACTTTTGTCTCTATGTTCTTCCTCCATTTAGACCCTCAAGTTTCTCACTAGAGGACCAAAAAGAGGGGCAGCAAAAACCAGAAAGTACCAGGAAGATCATGAGGAGAGATGCGCTTGTAAAAGCTACACCATAACATTTTTTATGAACCCCAAGGGCTAACCACAGAGCTGTACATGTCAGGATCTAATCCTCATTAGCAAACTAAAGACTCGGAGAACTAAGTTAAATGGATAAACTACTGCTTAGGTGAGAGACTAACTGCTGGGTGGCACACACCAGGACAGACCTGAAGAGCACTAAAAAGAACATAATATAACAAAAGGCCTTAGAACTGAACTGACATTGGAACCATAGCCTACAGATGTGGATTGGGACTTGCCGCCTGAGCCTAACCAGGTCAATTGCCTGCCAGACAAAAACAGCAGCATCCTCCACAGAATTTAAACAAGACTCAGAATCTCATCACTTAATATTTAAAATGTCAAGAATACAATCCCAAATCATTTTACACATGAAGAACCACTGTAAGTTTGACAGGGATGATAAAAGGCAATAGACACCAATGCCAAGATGACAACGATGTTGAAATTCTCTGACAAAGACTTAAATCAGGTATTATAAAAATGCTTAAGCAAGCAATTGATAACACTCTTGAAAGAAATGTTAAAATAGAAAGTGTTGGCAAAGAAACAGAGGTTACAACAAAGAACCAAATAAAAAGGTTATAACCAAAAAGTACAATTGAAATTTTTTTAAAAACTCAATGGTTGAACTTAGAGCAGAATGGAGATGACAGAGGGAAGAATAAGGGAATTTGAAAATAAATCAATAGAAATTACCCAATCTGAGAAAAAATTGTAAAAAAATAACAGAGCCTCAGGGACCTGTTGCACAATAACAAAGATCAAAAGATCTACTATTTATGTCATTGTAGTTCCCAGAAGATAAGGGTAAAAAATGTAATGAGGCCAGGCGCGGTGGCTCACGCCTGTAATCCTAGCACTCTGGGAGGCCGAGGCAGGAGGATCACTCGAGGTCAGGAGTTCCAGACCAGCCTGAGCAAGAGCAAAACCCCATCTCTACTAAAAGTAGAAAGAAATTATCTGGACAACTAAAAATATATATATAAAAAATTAGCAGGGCATGGTGGCACATGCCTGTAGTCCTAGCATTCGAGGAGCTAAGGCAGAAGGATCGCCTGAGGCCAGGAGTGTGAGGTTGCTGTGAGCTAGGCTGACGCCATGGCACTCTAGCCCAGGCAACAGAGCAAGACTCTGTCTCAAAAAAAAAAAAAAAAAAAAAAATATGTGATGAGAAAGAAGTAATTGAAGAAATAATGGCTGAAAACTTCTCTAGTTTGGTGAAAGATATAAACACACAGATTCAAGAAGTTGAATAAACCCCAAACAAGATAAGCCCAGAGCAACCCACTGGTAAAAATAAAAGACAAAGAAGAGATTTTCAAAGCATCTCCCTATCAGTGAAGGATTCCAGTGACAGCTGATTTCTCAACAGAAACCATGAAGCCAGAAGGAAGTGTCACATTTTTCAAGTGCTGAAATGTCCAGTGAAAATATCTTTCAGGAATAAAAGGGAAAGACATTATCATATTAAGGAAAATAAGAGAATTCGTTGTCCGCAGACCTTCTCTGAAAGACTGACTAAAGGAAGCTCTCCAGACAGGAGGGAAATGACACCAGAAGGAAAAATGGAATATCAGGAATGAAGACAAGACATCAGAAATGGTAAATGTCTAGGTAAAATAATGGACCTTTGTTCTCTTGTTGAGATATTTAAAATATGCCTGATGGTTCAAAGGAAAAAAATGCGACATTGCCTGCGGGAGTTTTCAGTCTATGTAGATGTAAAATATAAGATAACTATATAGTTTGCTAGGGCTGCCATGACAAAATACCACAGACTGGGTGGCTTAAACAACAGATATATATTTTTTCTCATAGTTCTGGAGGTTAGAAGTCCATGATCAAGGTGTTGACTTGGTTTCTCTTGAGGCCTCTTTCTTTGCTTTGCAGATGTCTGCCTCTTGCTCTGTCCTCACATAGTCTTTTCTTTGTGCATGCATATCCTTAGTGCCTATTTTTGTGTGTCTGAATTTCCTCTTCTTATAAGGATACCAATGAGATTGGATTAAGATGCAAACCAATAGCCTCATTTTAACTTAATCACCTCTTTAAAGGACCTATCTCCAAATATAGTCACATTCTGAGGTACTGGGGGTTAGAGCTTCAACATAAAAATTTTGGGAGAGACATAATTTGGCCCATAACAGAGGGGAAGCTAAAGAGACGTATAAGGTGGTAAAGTTAAAGTAGCAAAGCACTGATTCTAGGTAGACTGTACAAAGTTAAGCATGTATTTTGTAAACCCTAGAGCAACCATTTTTTTAAAAAATCTACACAAAAAGATATGGTCAAAATCACACTAGAAAAATTAAAATTGAGCACTAAAAATGTTTAAATAACCCAAAAGAAGGCAGGAAATAAGAAACAGGGAAATTAAAAACAGGGAAGAAACAGAAAATATAATAGTAGACCTAAATCCAAACATATCGATAACATTAAATATGAATCGTCTAAATGTATCAATTAAAAGACAGAGATTGTCAGAGTGGATTTTATCTACAAGAAACTTAACTTCAAATAATAATAATAATATTATTATTATAATAATAATATAAGTAGGTTAAAAGTAAAAATATGAAAAAAGGCAAATAGGTAAATACTAATCAAAAGAAAGCTGGAGTGGCCATGTTAACATCAGAGTAAAATTCAGAGCAAATACAATTACTGAGGATAAACATGGATATTACATAACGATAACAGGGTCAATTCGCCACCAAGGCATGACAATCCTAAATGTGTATGCACCTTAACAACAGAATTTCAAAATACATGATGCAAAAACTGGTGGAACTGAAAGGGGAAAGATTCAAACCTACCATTGCAGTTGAAAATTTCAACACACATTTCAGAATAATAAATAGAACATGTGGACATTAAAATAAGCAAAACTATTGTCTGTGCACAGATTCAGAAAAGGAAAAAAAAATAAGTAAAACAATAGAAGAACTAAATAATGTTATCAATGAACTATATCTAATTGATATTATATTAACGTAATGAACACTCCACTCAAGAACAGCAAAATACACATTATTTTCAAGTGCACATGGAACTTTAACCAAGATATACTCTATTATAGATTTTTTTAAAAACCTTAACAAACTTAAACAAATTGAATTATACAAAATATGTCTTCAGATCCTAATGGAATTAAACTAGAAATCAATAATAAAAAGGTAATTTTAAATCTCTAAAACTTGAAAATTATATGATGTACTTCTAAATAATTCATAAAACAAAGAAAAAGTCTCAAGAAAAATTTAAAACTAGTTTGAACTGAACTACAATTAAAACATATCAAAATTTCTGGGATGCAGCTAAAGAAATAGAAATTTATAACATTAAATGCTTATATTAAAAAGAAGAAAGGTCTTAAGTCAACAACCTAACATCCTACCTTAAGAAATTAGAAAAAGAAAAACATAACAAACCCAGGACAAGCTGAACAAAGGAAATACTAAAGATAAGAGCAGAAATTAGTGAAACTAAAAACAGGAAAAACAACAGAGAAAAATCAGTGAAACCAAAAGCTGGTTCTTTGAAAAGATCAACTAGCAAGACGAATGGAAAAAAAGGGGAAAAAAACACAAATTACTAATATCATGAATAAAAGACAGGATTTCACTACATATCCCAAAGACATTAAAAGGATAATAAAGAAATGTTATTAGTAACTCTATGCACAGAATTTCAATAACTTAAATAACAATGCCTCAAAGCCTACAAGCTACCAAAATTTACTCAAGATTAAATAAATAAACTGAATAGTTTTATAACTATAAAGATATTGAATTCATAGTTCAAACCCTTCCAAAAAATGAAATATCCAGTCCCAGGTGGCTTAACTAGAAAATTCTACCAAACACTTAAAGAAGAAATAACACCAATTCTACACAATCTCTTCCACAAAACAGAAGAGGAGGGACTACTTCCCAACTCATGTTATTAGGCTAGCATTTTCTCTCATACCAAAAGCAGACAAAGATAATGCAAGAAAAGAAAACCACAGGCCAATGTCTCCCATGAACATAGACACAAAAATGCTCGACACAATGTTAGTAGTTGGAACCCAGCAATATATAAAAAGGATAATACTGTATAACTAAGTAGGGTTTATTCCAGGGCTGAAAGGCTGGTTCAGTATTCAGAAATCAACCAATGTAATCCACCATATTAACAATCTAAGAAGAAAAGCCACATAATTGTATCAGCTCATCTCACATCCGGTCCAGCTTTACGCAGCACCGGCTGAGGACCTGCCGTGGGCTGGGCTACAGCAAACACAGTCAGGGCTTTGCTCAGACCCCTTCACATCCCTTCACCCTCTTCATGCACGCTGGTTCCCAGTGTGGTTTTATTCTTAACAACCAGCACCAGCGTCCTTGTCAGAGGACTGCCCTCAAGCTGCTAGAACATGCTTCATCCGGGCACACAGAAGGCAGGAAGTATCTTAGAATCTACCTTCTTGTCAACCACAGGCAGCCTTTAACCAATGACTGTTGGGTTTCAAGGCATAAATCCTCCAGCTCCCGTGTTCCTGGTGGGGATAGCTCTGAGGTGGGACCTACATTGTCTCCACTGCTCCCTGTGGGATGGAGCTAAACTTGCACCGCCAGCAGCACAGGACCTGGCTTGATATTGCCCTCAAACACTTCCTGATGAATCACTTGCACAAGAACCCCTGTCTTACCATCAGCTTCTATTGCACATTTGCTTCCCCTCCACCCCTTCCTCATCCTGCTTCCCTATTCCCCTGCCCCATTCTTCCTAGGAACACTTCCTAATGAATCACTTTCACAAGAATCCTCACCTTGGGGTCTCGGGGTTTGCTCCTGGAGAACTCAGGGCTAGAGTCATGGGTGGTTCTGTTCCCTCTTTCTCTTTCTTTCCCTCTTCTCCTCACTGATCCTCGAGGGTCGGGGCAAGGGAAAGAAGAATGCGAGGAAACAAGACCTATGACCTGTGCTTTTGTGGCAGTCAAGGTGATCTTCACAGCAAGCATCCAACACTGGCCTTTAAGAGGCCTATTGGTGGTGCCCAGAGACCCCCATGTGATTCTCTGTGACACACAGCCTGCGTGAGGATGATGTACCCTGCTTCACCAGCAGTTCCCGCCCGGGTTGCAGCTGTCCACCCACAGCCCCTCGCATCCTCACTCTGCCATGCAGTCCTCTGGGGCAGAGGTCCTTCCTAGATGGCTCAAACCTGACATCCATGGAGTCCCCTTGGGCTCACGAGTTCCCTTATATCCTTACCCTGCCAGACAGATGGCCAGGTGTTTACCTTCAGACTTCTGTCAAGAAGCAGAAATGAGTCTATTTCTTCACAATTACCACAAAACTCCTGAGGATAAATCCACAGCCTCCCCTAAAATTCTTCTTGCCCCTCTCAAATAGCAGCCCACGGTGATCCCAAAGGTGTCTGCAGCTTCACCACCATCTGGCCTGGCAGGGAGATGCCTGTCTTACCCCTTGCAGACAACCACTGTCTCTACAAATGGTTCCCTTGGAACTCCGTCACTTGGCTGGTGGAGGTGGGAAGAAGCATTTCTGTTCCTCATGTGGAGAGGAAAAGAGTTGAGTGTCTCACTACATCTAAGAATTCCCTTGCAATATTCTTAAATCTCCATTCTTCTATTACATAGCCTGGGAAGAGTGATGATTGTTTTGCCATCTCTTAGTAAATCCTGCCTAAGATGCATCTAGCTCCTCTCTGTTTTAAATATATGGGCACTTAATCAACAATCATCCTCAGCTTTGTGAATCTAGCCAGATTTCTATAAAAACAGGAAAAGTGTCATGTAACCTCCTATTTCATGTGGGCATGTTTCTTTTCTCAGTTCCTTAACTGGGCTTGCCAAGATTTTATCTATCATATTAGTCTTCTTAGAAATGAGGTTTTGTTAAGAGGATAAAAAGACAAGCTGCAGACTTGGAGAAAATATTTACAAACCACATATCCAACAAAGAACTAGTATCTGGAATGTATAAAGAATTCTCAGACCTCAACAGTAAAATACCAAACAATCCCAATTATAAAATGGACAGAAGAAATGGAGAGACATTTTATCAAAGAGGATTGGCAGATAAAATAAGCCTGTGAAAAGATGCACAACGTCATTAGCTATCAGAAAAATGCAAACTAAAACCACAGCAATATATCACTATACACCTATCAGAACAGTTTAAAAATATAGTGACACCAACCAAATGCAGGTGGGTAAGTGGACAAACTGGATACATTGCTGATGAGAATATAAAATGGTATAACCAGGCCAGGCACAGTGGCTCATGCCTGTAATCCTAGCACTTTGGGAGGTCAAAGTGGCAGGATCACTTGAGGTCAGGAGTTCAAGACCAGCCTGAGCGTGACTCTGTCTCTACAAAAAATAGGGAAATTAGCCAGATGTGGTGGCGTGCATCTGTGATCCCTGTTGCACGGGAGGCTGAGGCAGAAGGATCACCTGAGCCCAGGAGTTTGAGGTTGCTGTGAGTTATGATGATGCCACTGCACTCTAGCCCCAGGCGACAGAGCTAGACACTGTTCCCAAAAAAAGCTACAACCGCTCTGGAAAACAGTTTGGCAGGCAATTTCTTCTAAAACTAAACTTGAAACCACTATATGACCCAGCAACTGCACTCTTGGGCATTTATCCCAGAGAAATGAAAATTTATGTTCACACAGAAACTTGTACATGAATATTCATAGCAGCTTTATTTGTAATAGCCAAGACCTGGAAACAACTCAGATGTCCTTTAATGTGTAAATGGCTAAACAAACTATGGTGCTGTAACCCCACGGAATACTGCTCAGCGGTAAAAAGGAATGAACTGCTGACACGTGCAACAACTTGGATGAATCTCCAGGGAATTATGTTGCGTGAAAAAAACCAATCCCAAAGGGTTATATATTTTATGATTCCATTATATAATCATCTTGAAATTATAAAATTATAGAAATAGCAAACAGATTAGTGGCTGTCAGGAGTTAGGAACTGTAAGGGGTGGAGGGTAGGGGGTGGAAGTAGGTGTGGTCAACAGGAAGGATCCTTGTGGTGATGGAAATATCCTATATCTTGACTGTATCGACGTCAATCCTGGTTGTACTATTGTGCAATAGTTTTGCAAGAAGTTACCATCGGAGGAAACTGGGTAAAAGTCACACAGGATCTCTGTGTATTATTTCTTACAACCGCGTGTGCAGTTCCTATCATCTAAAATTTTAAAGTTTAATTTTTAAAAAGTAACATTTTAAAAAGTTTTTAAATGTTAAATTTTTTAAATTTAATTTTTAACTTTTAAAAGTTTTAAAATAAAAGGTCTTAGCTTTATTTGTTCTACTTTAGAATCTTCTATTATTCTGTCTTTATTAAGTCACTCCTACTATATTTTGGTTTGGTTTGTAGTTGATTTTTAAGTTGAATGTTTGTATTTATTAAGTTGAATGTTGTATTATTTATTTTCAGTCTTTAATTTTTAGTCATAAAAACATGAGGTTGTACATTTTCCTCTGAGCCCAGCTTTAGCTGTATCCCATATGGTTTGGTATGATATTTCATTATTTTATAAGCAATTTTTTGCTTTGAATCGTAGTAATATGGGAAAGTGTTTCTTCATTACAAATAGGTAAGCTATTTTGTCCTATCATTCGTATATAGTTTTAATCTAATTGTATTATAACAGGAGAATTTTACCTTAAAAATCTCTCCTTTTTGGCAATTATAAAGGTTTTTCTTTGATAGACTGCAGTAGCAAAGTTACTTCTAAAAGCACCATATGAAAAGGAGAAGTCAAATTATCTCTGTTTGCTGATGATGCGATCTTATACCCAGAAAACCCTAAGGATTCCTCCAAAAAACTCATAGATGTGATCAATGAATTCAGGAAAGTCTCAGGTTATAAAATCAATGTACAAAAATCAATATCATTTCTATATACCAATAATGACCAAGCTGAGAACCAGATCAAGAACTCAAACCCATTTACCATAGCTGCAAGAAGAGTAAAATACCTAAGAATATATTTAACCAAGGAGCTGAAAGATCCCTACAAGAAGAACTACAAGTCACTGATGCAAGAAATTATAGATGACACAAACAAATGGCAAACCATCCCATGCTCATGGACTGAAAGAATTCATATTGTTAAAATGACCATACTGCCCAACGAAATTTCAATGCAGTTTCTATCAAAATATCATCATTTTTCATAGAATTAGAAAAAAATCCTAAAATTCACATGGAGCCAAAAAAAAAAAAAAAACCCAAATAGCCAAAGCAATCCTAAGCAAAAAAGAATGAAACTGGACACATCACATTATCTGACTTCAAATTAAACTACAAGGATAAAGTAACCAAAATAGCATAGTACTGGCATAAAAGTAGACACATAGATCAATCAAACAGAATAGAGAACTCAGGAATAAAACCATATACCCACAACCAACTAATCTTTGCCAAAGCAGACAGAAACATACACTGGGGAAAGGACACGCTGGTGAATAAACAGTGCAGGGAAAACTACATAGCCATATGCAGAAGAATGAAACTGGATTTCCATCTTCCACCATATATAAAAATTAACTCTAGATGGATTAAAAACTTAAATGTAAGGCCTGACACCATAAAAATTCTAGAAGCAAACCTAGGAAAAACTCTTCTGCACCTTGGCCTAGGCAAAGAATTTATGACTAAGATCCCAAAAGCAAACACAACAAAATCAAAAGTAGACAAATGGGACTTAATTAAACTAAGAAGCTTCTGCACAGCAAAAGAAATAATCAAAAGAGTATACTACACATCTGATAAATGGCTGATAATTAGAATCTATATAGAACTCAGGAAAATCAGCAAGAAAAAATCAAACAACCCCATTAAAAAGTGGGCAAAGGACATGAACGGAAACTTTTCAAAAGTAGGCAGACTAATGGCCAACAAACATATGAAAAAATGCTCGACATCTCTAATCATCAGGGAAGTGCAAATCAAAACCACAATGAGATATCATTTAACTCCAGTGAGAATGGCTTTTATCAAAAAGTCCCAAAACAACAAATGTTGGCATGGATGTGGAGAGATAAGAGCACTCATACACTGCTGGTGGGACTGCAAACTAGTACAACCTTTATGGAGACATCTCAAAGAGTTAAAAGTAGAACTACCATTCGATTCAGCAATCCCATTATTGGGCATCTACCCAAAGGAAAAAACGACATTCTATAAAAGAAGACATCTGCACTCGAATGTTTATAGCAGCACAATTCACAATTCAAAAATGTGGAAACAACCCAAGTGCCCATCAATACATGAGTGGATTAATAAAATGTGGTATATGTATACCATGGAGTACTACTCAGCTACAAGAAACAATGGTGATCTAACACCTCCTGTATTATCCTGGATGGAGCTGAAGACCATTTTACTAAGTGAAGGATCACAAGAATGGAAAAACAAGCACCACATGTACTCACCATCAAATTGGTATTAACTGATCAACACTTACGTGCACATATGGTAAGAACATTCATTGGGTGTCAGGCAGGTGGCGGGGGGGAGGGGATGGGTATATTCACACCTAATTTGCAGTGCACACTGTCTGGGGGATGGACACACTTGTAGCTCTGACTCAGGTGAGGCAAAGGCAATATGTGTAACCTAAACATTTGTACCCCCATAATATTCTGAAATAAAATATATATAAATACAAAAAAACAAAGACTTGCATATACAATATGAAGCAATTAGTCATGTGTTGCTTAATAACAAGGACACAAATGAGAATTGCATGATTAGGTGATTTCATTGTTGTGTGAACATCAGAGTGCACTTACACAAACCTAAATGATATAACTTACTATACACCTAGGCTGTATGGTATAACCTATTGCTCCTAGGCTATAAACTTGTATGACATGCTACTATCCTGAATACTGTAGGCAACTGTAACACAACGGTAAGTCTTTGTGTATGCAAACATATCTAAACATAGAAAAGGTACAATAAAAATATGGCATTATACAAAAAAGAATAAATAGTCAACCTACAAAATGGGAGAAAATATTCACAAATATGTATCCAACAAAGGATTAATATCCAGAATCTATGAGGAACTCAAACAACTCAGCAAGAAAAAAAACTAAACAACCCCCTTAAAAAGTGGGCAAATGGCTGGGCGTGGTGGCTCACATTTGTAATCCTAGCACTCTGGGAGGCTAAGGCAGGAGGTTCACTTAAGGTCAGGAGTTCGAGACCAGCCTAAGCAAAAGCAAGGCCCCGTCTCTACAAAAGTAGAAAAAATTAGCCGGGTATTGTGGTGAGCACTTGTAGTCCCAGCTACTCGGTAGGCTGAGGTAGGAGGACCATTTGAGCCCAGGAGTTTGAGGATCCTGTGAGCTGTGAAGCCACAGCACTCTAGCCCAGGTGACAGAGTGAGACTCTGCCTCAAAAAAAAAACAAAAAGTGGGTAAATGACATGAACAGGCATTTTTCAAAAGAAGATATACGAATGGCCAATAATCATGAAAAAATGCTCAATATCACTAATCATCAGAGAAATGCAAATTAAAACCACAATGCCACAGTGACATACTATCTTACTCCAATTGGAGTGGCGATTATTAAAACATCAAAAAAATAATAGATGTTGGTATGGATGCAGTGAAAAGGAAACATTTTTACACTGTTGGTGGAAATGTAAATTAGTACAACCTCTGTAGAAATAATTATGGAGATTTCTCAAAGAACTAAAAGTAGATCTACCATTCAATCCTGCAATCCCACTACTGGGTATCCACCCAAAGGAAAAGAAATCATTATATCAAAGAGATGCCTGCACTCATATGTTTATTGCAGCACAATTCACAATCACAAAGATATGGAATCAACCTAAGTGCCCATCAACTCATATGAAGAAAATGTGATATATATATACATATATATATATAATGGAAAACTACTCAGCCATGAGAAAGAATGAAATTATGTCTTTTGCAGCAACTTGGATGAAATTGGAGGCCATTATCCTAAGTAAAGTAACTCAGAAAGAGAAAATAAGTGCCACATGTTCTCACTTACAAATGGGGGCTAACCTATTGCTACACAAGGAGACACAGTGTCTAAGGGACACTGGAGACTTAAAAGGGGGGAGGGTGGGAAGGGCTGAGGGATGAAAAATTATCTATTGGGTACAATGTACACTATTCAAGTGACAGGTACACTGAAAGCTCAGACTTCACCACTGTGCAATATATACAATGTAACAGAATTCAACCTGTACTCCCTAAATCTATTGAAATACAAATAAAATAAAATAAAAGCACCACACAAGCAACTTCCATTTTCATTTATTATTATTATCACTATTATTGGAAGCTATTGGCTCCCACGATTTGTTCATCTTTCAGAGGCAATTTTACCATATCAAATGTTCTGTTTACAATCATAGAACATGCTAAAGTTTACTTCCTCCTACAGCGAGTCATCTCAATAACTCAAAAGAACAGAAAATTGTTTATTGTAATTTTCATTTTGTACTTCGTTTACTTTTTTTCATCCTGCATTATTTTTTTTATTATTATTTATAGAGACAGGGTCTCACTCTTGCTCAAACTGGTCTCAAACTCCTTATCCTCCCTGAGTGCTAGGACTACCGGCTGAGCCACCACGCCCAGCCTCTCATCTTGCATTAGTATGGTACACATGTTACAACTGATAAGCCAATATTGCTACATAATTATTATTAACTAAAGTCACAGTTTACATTAGAGTTCCCTCTTTGTGTTACATCTTACATTCTATGGGTTTTGACAAATGTATAATGATATGTATCCACTTTTACACTATCCACTTTTACAGTATCATATAAAATAGTTTCACTGCCGTAAAAGTCTCCTGTGCTCTACTGATTCATCCCTCCCTTTCTCCCCCGACTTCCTGGCAACCACTGGTCTTTTTACTGTCTCTATAGTTTTGCCTTTCCCTGAATGTCATATAGCGGAATCATACGGTGTGTAGCCTTTTCAGACTGGCTTCTTTCATTTAGCAATACTTAACACTTACTTTTAATATAGTAGTTTAAAAGTTATATTTTCAGCTCGGAATATAAATCAGTGGTTGAAAGAGTGAGTTTGAAGCATAAGCCTTAAGTCTAAGATACAGAGGAAACTCAGACTCCATGAACTTGAAGTCTAAGACACAATGATTCCATAATGTCATTGCTACTTTCCAGACATGGGTTTCCTGAGGTTTTCCATAAGAACCTGGGAGACTCTGAGCAGGGAGGAAGGTAGTATCTGACACAGTGGCAGAT
Organism: Cheirogaleus medius; assembly: GCA_008086735.1. Taxonomy (NCBI): domain Eukaryota; kingdom Metazoa; phylum Chordata; class Mammalia; order Primates; family Cheirogaleidae; genus Cheirogaleus; species Cheirogaleus medius. The sequence goes on from VBSM01001082.1 coordinate 2,963,410, forward strand.
TTTGAGCAAGTAGCAACAGATCCCTTACCTTGGCCCAAAAGACCGACCAGCTGGCTCTTGGCCACTTCTCTTACCTCATCCCCTCCCACTCTCCCAGATTAAAAAAACTTGGTAAAAGCCTGGTATAATGAATTAAAGAAAGCCCCCCCCCCCAAGGCACATCACTGGTAATTTTCAGACACCAAGGTTAAAAAGAACATTCTAAAGAGGAAGGGAAGTTCCCGTACAAAAGATTAAGAATTCCATATTCCCACAAATTATCATAATCAGTCTATCAAAATGTCCCTCCCATACACTTTTTCAGGAAGCTACCAGAGAGGATGCTTCAACAAACAAGAGACTAAACCAAGAAAGAAGACATGGATCCAGGCAAGAGAGGATCCAACCCAGGAGAAAGAAAATCGCTCAGAGACTTCCCAGGATAAGCAGGAAGTCCCAAGATAAGGGCTCTGCCCAACCTCAGGAACCTGGCCAGGTGGGAGGCCAGAATGCAAGACTGGGGTTGGGGGAGGTACAGCAGGGGATTTGCTGTGAGCTTCATAGAGCCGGAGCTTGAGGACACCTCATGGGGCCCTTACAAGGCCCTGGGAGGGCCCTAGCAACATCTTCACATGATCATAAATTTTTCTAAATCATGAAAACAAAAGTTATTTCAACTATAATCAGTTAAGATGACCACTGTCACCTTCCACTCCCACTTGCCCTCCTTCACACTTCCCTTTGTGTCTGGCGCCTTTTTAAATCCAGCTAAGAAGCTTGAACCCATCCTCTGAAGTGAGGTATCACAAGCATGGAAGAATAAGCACCCCAGGTACTTGCCATCAAATTGGCACTAACTGATCAACACTAAAGTGCTCACCCGGTAGTAATATTCTTTGTGGGTTGGACCATAATATCCTGATATAAAAAAAAAAAGAAGTTAAGTTGAAAATACTTTTGGCTTGCGTTCAGAGTGAGGTCGATATTTGGATGGCACAGGAATGGCTTTCAGGAGTCCTTCTGCCACCCACTGGGCAGACTCACTGGGCATAGAGAGGTGACACAAAGGAAGGTAGGATATGAGCTGCCCTGAAGCACCTGACACCAGTAACAGAGAAGAAATGTGCTAGAGGAAACACTGAATTATCTTTCCCTTCTCTCCATGGAAAGTGACTTTGTCATATGCAGAAGCAAATGATAAGTATACAGCAAAAAAAAAAAAAAAAGGAAAGGAAGGGAAATAGATTTTAGAGGAATGTTGGAAGATTAATTATTAAAAATATATCATTTTTCTGTATTTTCTGACTTTTATAGCACCTTCAGTCTTTTAAATTTGTGATTTTTTCTAATCTAAGTAAATGGTAACTTTTATGCTCAATTTTATATTCATAAGTTTGTATTTTTTCCTACAGAGGGCTCTCTAAAATTGTGAACACTTCAAGCCTCATAAAACTTGGATTCACTCCTCTGGCTCTCAAAAAAAATTACAACTAAAATACTGATCATGTGACTGCTTTTCATGTCTGGAAAAATTTTATTATCTGGCTTTATACAGTTCAGGAAGCTTTAGCAATAGGTTCAAAGAATATTAAGCAAATTTTAAAATTAAACAATTATTAACTTCAGAAGGAATAAAGTTGTGTAAGGAAGGAAACATAATCAGGTAATACTACTTGGCTCAGCAGTAACAATACTGACACAGCCATACCTGATACAAATTCTAAATTAGGATATAAATACAAATTGTAGACTAAATTGAAATATTTGACCTCATCTACATGATAATATCTAAATAATCTGTACAACTGATAATAACGAGATGTCAAAGGCCAGGTGCAGTGGCTCATACCTGTGATCCTAGCACTCTGGGAGGCCAAGGCAGGAGAATTGCTTGAAGTCAGGAGATTGAGGCCAGCCTGAGCAAGAGCAAGATCCTGTCTCTACTAAAAATAGAAAAAATTAGCCAGGCACAGTGGTGTGTGCCTGTAGTCCCAGTTACTTCGGAGGCTGAGGCAAGAGGATGGCTTGAGCCCAGGAGTTGGAGGTTGTAGTGAACTATGATGACACCACTGCACTCTACCTGGGGTGACAAATGATACTCTGTCTCAAAAAATAAATAAATAAAATAAAATGAAAGGTGGCTTTTCTAACAATCTATCTAACAAGGAACATAAATTATCAAACAGAAGTAAGGGAAATAAACTCACAGTACAACTGCCCTTTGTTTTCATTAAAACACCTGTGGCCTAACTTGTTCTCTCTAAGAGTTCTTTCTCAGCTTTGAAGAGCCCTAAGCAGACAGTAGGGGTGCAAACTTCCTGCTCCAGCTCTCTGCCTCAGTTCCTGTCAAAACAAAAACAAAAGAACAGCTTTCAAGGACTCAGATAATCCAGTCTCACACAGATGGAAAAAAATAAAATAAAGAACACCTACAACAACTTTACTGCTGCTTTTGTTATCAGTCTGCTAAAGCAGAGGGGAACAAAAGCCATCTTTACCCTTTAAAACTCCAAACAACTTTCCCTCAGCTGCCCTGGCACTTCCTCCCTCTGTGTGTCATGGCCATTCCCTTCTTCTCTTCTCTTCCTTCCTTCCTTCCTTCCTTCCTTCCTTCCTTCCTTCCTTCCTTCTTTCTTTCTCTCTCTCTCTTCCTTCTTTCCGTCTTTCTTTCCTCAGGAAAATAAATAAACATTGTACTTCTTTCTATCCTAAACTCTGTGTGAGAATTCTTTCTTCAACCTGCACCATGAGCTCCTTGTGAGGTCTCCACCCTAAAATTTGGTGGCCCACATGGGGAAGTCAAGTCACAGGGAGGAGAAACTGAGTCACATATCTGCATCTGTACAAGGAGCTCACTTTCTGCCTCTGTCTCTAAGCTGCTCCCTCCTCAGAGTTACCCTGGAGGCTCAGTCTAGAAGGCACCAGGACCTTGATTTTCTCCAGGAACTGAGCCCTGCCTCCACTACAACTCTGGGTTGGAGTAAAAAATGCCCCAGGAAGTGGGCTCTGCCAAGCCCATCCCCTAATGAAGGGCACTAGAAGAGCAAGGGCCCTCTTCCTAAAACGGGAGATCACACTCACATTCTGGAACCTCCTAGACCAGCTCCCTCCGTACCCATGGATCTCCTGAGACGGCTTCAGTCTGACTGACTAACCCTGGCTTTGGACCCCACACGACTCCCTTTCGCAACATCAAAATGGCCAAGCCTAGGGAAACTTTCTCTGTCACAGGTAAACAAATTGACTTTTTAATAAACACTGGAGCCACTTGCTCTACTCTTCTTGAATTTTTAGGACTTCCGTTTCCTTCCCCAGCTCCATCGTTGGAGTGAAAGGTAAAATACAAATCCCCTGTGTATTCCGCAACTCCTCTGCTCACTGGGAGATCAAGTCTTTACTCACTCCTTTTAGTGTTTCCCAATTGCCCTACCCCCTACTGGGAAAAATCTGTGGTTAATTTAGACACCTAACTCCTCCAACACCACAGGCTTCCTTTCTCAGACTTCTGGAAAAGCTTAACTGGGACTTTACATACAGCCTTCTTTTTCCCTTTACATAAATCTGAAGTCCTAACTCTATGCTTTTAGAAAAAAAGTAAGAACAGGATAAAAGGTGACCAGTAAAACAAGAAAAATAGATGTGAAAAAACAATAAATGTAAAAATATACTCTTGGTAAAAAAGATAAAACCAGAAGAAAAATAATATTATATTTAAAAAATTGTATAAAAAATGACCTAAAATGACTGGTTGCTTTAAGAAAAAGAAAAATTTGAGGACAAAAACAAAAAGCTTAAGTATGTTATAAATGGTCAGTACAAGTCAAAATAAGGTTCACAAAAGGAAACTTATAAAAAAATGTATATGTGATCAAGTTGGCTATAATTAAAAAAAATTCTGGTTAAAACAACAAAGTTTTCTCAGTTATGGGACAAAACCTCTTAAATTTCTAATCTTGTACACATGTTTAAACTAATGGACAAAATACATCTAAAAAGTTCAAAACTCAAAGGGTCAATCTGTCACTATAGAATTAAATGTAGAGTTTATTAAACTATCTATTTTCTTTTGCCTGCTTATAGCTGCAGTTGCTAAGTTACTGACACGTTATCACAAATCCAGGGTTACTGAGAACAGCTAATTTGGACAACAGTGTGACCATTAAAAACTCATTGAAAACTAAAGACAAAAATAAAATTTGGTTTTCTCTTTTAAATAAAATTTTCATACAATTTTCATACAATTTTGTTAATAAAAATAACAAAAAATTTTTGTTTACCTTTTCAAAAGTGGGGAAGGAGGTCTGTGCCGTAGGGCCAGAGAGGCACCAGCTCCCCTCAGCTCGGGGAGGCCGAGGCCACAGCTTGAGGGAGGCCCCGGCCCCTCTGCGCCTGTGTCTGGTAGAGCCGGTGTGAGACGAGACAATTCTTTCCCGTTGCCCGGATAATCAAGAGTTTTGGC
>VBSM01001082.1:2993481-3021458 GCA_008086735.1 Cheirogaleus medius
GCTGACGCCATGGCACTCTAGCCGGGGCAACAGAGTGAGACTCTGTCTAAAAAAGTAAAATAAAATAAAATATACTGAATGCATGAATTCAGTTTAAAATGTTTCAGGGCACTTAACTGCTATGTGAATGAAACTGATTATTTAAGTTTTCTATCTTCGATTTTTGTTACTATGCAATAATCAGTGAGAAAGTGAAGTTGGTGGCTCTTATTTAGCTCAATTTATAAAAAGAATAATCACATTTATAAGTTGAACTTGTAAGAAGCTTAGGGAAAACTAGTTTTAAAATGCACTTTAACAAATAGACTATTAATTTTATAAAAATAGAGTGACAGTACATAGTCCTTTCTGTACACAAACACCACATGAAAGGACGGCATTGCTAAGAAACTAACAGAGAAGAAAAAGGAGAAAACTCACAGCACATAACTGCCCCTTTGAAGAGCAAGATCACAAGGCACAACTGCCCCTTTGTTTGATTAACCACCTGTGGCTTAACTTTCTGCCTTTAAGAGTTTGTTTTTACAGCACTTGAAAAGAACTGAGCAGATAGAAGGAACATGACCCTCCCCAGTTCCTGCCAGACCACATTCCGAGGAAACTGATAAGCCAGCCTCACAGAGAAGAGGGGGTAAAGGAAAAACTATCAGCTAGCAGCAAGAACTATTCTTTTTTTCTTTTCCCTTTACCCCAATAGAAATGCCAAACCCCCTTACCCTCAGGGCTGGCGCTTCTTCTTTTCCTTCTTTTGTGTCATGCCCTTTCCTCCTTTGGAAAGTAAAATGAACTTTTTCTCTAAACCTATCCTAATCTTTGTGTCAAGAATTGTTTCTCATCCCACATTATGAGTTCCCACTCTAATACCACCTCAAACATCAAACGTCAAAAACTCACCTTGACGTTAGGGTCCATGGGCTAAAGGACTGGGGTCCGGGGCAAGCCGCCTAAGAGAGTGCAAGACTCATGCCAAGACCACCCACAGGAGAGCCAAGACTCCCCTCTTGCCAAGAAAATAGACAGGGCAGAACATCCGCAGCTCCCCCACCCCACCCCAGCGCCAGCTTGTGGGGCCAAGAGGCCAAGAGCGTGGGCTTCCCGCCCAGGCCCCCCCACCCCCGTGTCCCCACATCAGGAGACTGTTTCCACCCCACCATGCTCCTCCCCTCTTCTCTGCTCTCTTTTTCTCCATAGGACTTCTCACTATTTACTATATTAGGCATTGTATGTATTTAATTAGCATCCTTCTGCACACGCTGGAAGGCAGGCACTGAGAGAGCAGGGCTTCGTCTCCTGCAGTCCCAAACCCCCAGCGCTCAGATTGGCACCCACACCTGGTCTGCTCCCAAGAAACACGGGTTGCATGAAGGAATGGAGGACTTTGTTTCTCGTGATCTTTTTGTATGTTCCTCTCTCCATCTGGACTGCCAGCTCCTTGAGCTCAGGAACGGTCCTACTCACTGCTCAATCTCTGCACCCAGTGCCACGCCCTTCCCAAAACAGCAAGGGTCCAATCTATGTAGAAGCAGCTCCCTGTGGGAAGGCAGGTGGGGACTCTGGAGTCAAACCAACATAACTTGGAATTCTGGTTCTGCCGCTTACCAGCCATAAGTGAACCTTAGACGTGTTACTCAAAATCTCTGAACTTCACTTTCTTCAGCTGGAAATGGGTATAATGATACCTACCTCGCTCTGTCCTTGTGCGAGTTAAATGGGTTAATGCTTTTCATTTACTGCTTTTCAACTCCTCCAATTGCAGCCGAGAAATCTCTCCTCCCCTCCCCCTGAGCTTCAAGTGCCTGACTCACATTTACTCCCCTGGGGCGTGGCAGGAATCTAAACCCCAGAGGAAGGCCCAGCTCAGGCAGAAGAATGAGTTCCTGGTTGGGGATTTGGAAGCACCAACAATTTGGGGAACTTCCAGGGCAGGACGTGAAAAAAGACGTGGGAGAGAGAGGGGGAAGAAGCAACCTGCACCCTGGTCCCTTCTCAACAGCCCACCCACTCCCAAGTGGAGAATGAGGAAGCCCGAGAGCCAACAGGGAGGGTCAGAGGAGAAGACTTGCCCTAGAGGAGAGAGTCGAGATGGCCCCAGCCCCGACTCCCAACCTGGGTCCAACATCCATCCTGATCCAGACCTCAGTCCCGGACCTGATCACAAGCTCCAGGCCCAAGGCCTCCAGCAGCCTCCAACTCCACACCCACCGGAAGCCTAGTCCCAGGCCCAATTCCAGCCAAGAGAGGAGCTGGGGTTCCCGGGGGGATTTAGGGCCGTCAAATCATGAGAGAATCCCCTGGTGTCTCTGCTGCGGCTCCCACTTCTGTGGTCTCTGTCTTCCTCTGTGTGTCTGCCTTGTCCTGTGCCTTCTCCTTCCTCTGTTCCTTGGGCTCCTTTCTGCCTCTGTCTGGCTCCGTCACTCCTGCACTGCGCAGCAGACATTTGTGAAGCATTGATCTGGAGGGAGGCCCTGAGCCCTCCTAGAGTCTTCTGAGGGGAGACCAGAGAATTGAGTTGTGGAATCGTACAGGATCGCAGATGGCAAGGACCTTAGGCCACCCCCAGGCCATCTGCCTCCATTCATGGAGGGGAAACTGATGCCCAAAGAGGACAGGGTATGTCCGGGGTCCCAGCGCACGGTCCCAGAGCCCATCCTAGACCACCGAGCTGGACGCAGTACTGAGAATGAATGTGTGGAGGAGCTTCTGGGGGCTGCCATGGTGAAGTCCCACCGGCCAGCTGGCCTAAACAACAGAAACGTATCTTCTCGTGATTCTGGAGGCGGGAAGTCTGAGATCAAGGTGTCAGCAGATTTGGTTTCTCCTGAGGCCTCTCCCTGCCTTGGCTTACAGAGGCCCCTTCTCGCTGTGTGCTCACGGGGCCTTCCCTCTGTGTCTGCGTCCTCATTTCCTGAGGACACCAGTCATCTTGGATTAGAGCCTGTCCCGCCCGCGGGACACGTTATTGGTGGGGCCTGCGAATGGGGGAGTGGGACCTGGGGAAGGAAAAGACACGAGAAATGGAGACAAGACAGGAGTCTGGTCAAGTCTCGTTCATTGGCAGAATGAGGTGGGGATACATACCGGAGAGAGGGGAGTGGGGAGGGAGCCTAGGAGGATGACCATATAGGGAGAGGAAGGTCCCCAACCCTCTACGCACACGTAGATTCAGGGAAACCGAAAGCTAAAACTTTCTGTTTCCCAAGGCCAGGCATCTATTTTATGGTAAGGGTCGGGCATGCCTGAGCACGCCCCGGCAGCCACGTTGCTCATGGCTCCGGACAAGAGCCCACCCCAATGACCCCATTTAAACCTCAATAACCTCTCTAAAGACCCTGTCTCCAAATACTGTCAAATTCTGATGGGCCGAGTGGTAGGATTTCAACATATAAACTCAGCCCATAGCAGTGTGGAACAGAGAACTCTTATCTGGAACTGTGTGTGGATGTGTGTTCACATGTGTGTGTCACATGCGTTGGGGAAGGAGGGGTGTAGGAGAGTTGCTCTCCCCAAATCCAGCTCAGCCCAGCTCCAGGCCCAGGAGGAAGGGGCCACCTGCTCTTCCATTCATGGCAATGACTTTATCCAAGAATATTCCCTTAGTGCCTTCTCTCTGTCAGGCGGTGTGTTGGGCAGCTCTGCCCTTAGCCCTAGGCCATCGAGCCCACACTTTTGTGACCTTCTTCAAGCCACCTTCCCCCAGGAGTCCAGCGGGTCAGGGCAGGCCCACCTGGGCCCTCTCAACCAGCTCCGGGAGCCCAGAACTGCCCGCCCAGACAGCCCTGCCACATTCAGGGCCTGCACAGTTGGCTTTGCCAGGCAGGTCCTCCCCCGGTGTGGGGTAGCCGAGGGGCCTCTGTTTTCAGTGGGTGGGGATGCAGTTGGGCTTTGTGAAGAATCCCTGGGACGTGGCTGAGAAAGTGATCAGGTTTAACTGAGCCTGGAAGATGGGGGAGGAGGGATTGGACGCACAGGGTGGAAAGAGGAGCTAGAAAGTGCTCCATGTGGGACAGGTTGAGTTTGAGGTCTCTGTTAGACCTCGAGGTAAGATGTCAGGTAGGAAGTTGAATATACAATCCGGGCAGGGACACTCACACTCATCCACACTGACCCCAAACCCATGTGCCCTGTTGTCCTGAAGAGGTATCTCTGCTCCTGCCCAGCTAGGCCCCGACTGCTGACCATGCTGGCCTTGGGTCTGCGTCTCTTTCCCAAGTCATTCATGTCTGAGGCTATTGCCCCTGGGTCTCCAATGGGTGCACTGGGAAAGGAAGGGTGGGGGACAAGAAGCCCTGTTAAAACCACCAAAACAGGCTGGGTGCGGTGGCTCACACCTGCAATCCCAGCAATTTGGGAGGCCAAGGCAGGAGGATCTCCCAAGGCCAGGAGTTTGAGGCCAGCTTGGGCAGCACAGCAAGACCCCACCTCTACCAAAAATAAAAAAACAAAAAAACCCCACTAAAACAGCAGTTCAAAGGCCAGAAAGTCCCCAGTTGTTTCAACAGCTCGTATGGACTAGCATTCCCTCCCAGTAGTGACGCCCCTGCCTGACCTCCATTGGAGGGACCTGTGTTGAGGAGCAGGCAGGATTTTAAACTCTGCTTTTTCTTCTTGTTCTGGAAAGCAGTCCTCTGTCATCCCCTGGAAGCCCCTTGCTCATATCGAGCCTCTGTTAATCTCCTGCGTTCCGCATTTACTGACATCTGAAATGTTGGTGGTTTTGTCGACAGAGGCCTAGTTCGCCCTGCCTGGTTTATAAAATCCATGTAACCCAGGACTGTCTGTGGTGTGGATGCCCTATGCTGGAAGGACACGCATGCTTTTAAAATGTCACAAGGGAGGCTGGAATGGTTGCAATTATCTGCCACGTCGCGAGTATCAGAGACATGCCATGTTGAAGAGCGTGTGAGAAGAGCAAGCATCAGGAGCCAAGTCTCCCGTCCTCCGGACATTATCGCAAGGTTCTGTGCGGCCAAATACAAGAGGAGGGTCCTGCTGCTGGTGTCTCGTGCCCGATGGGTGACGAATGAGCAGGGACCCTGTCCTCGAGAAGACCACAGTGAGGAGGAAACACGGATTCATAAGTGCTACAAGCTCAGAGTGGGGCCCCAGAAGGAGGGTGTTCAGGAGAAGCGGGTGCCTTGGCCACCCTGGGGAGCACCTCGGTCCGGAGCCTCCCCGTCCAAACTTCTCCCACGCGCCCCTGATGTCGGGGGAGAGCAAACTCCGGTAGAGCCACTTGCCAGAAGCCTATGATAGTTATTTAATATATTTGTGTTTGTTTTCATGTAAAAATCATTTTAAATTAAATATTACTGGCCGGGCGCGGTGGCTCACACCTATAATCCTAGCACTCTGGGAGGCCAAGGCAGGAGAATCGCTCAAGGTCAGGAGTTCAAGACCAGCCTGAGCAAGAGTGAGACCCCGTCTCTACTAAAAATAGAAAGAAATTAATTGGCCAACTAAAAAATATATATATATATAAAAATTAGTCGGGCATGGTGGCACATGCCTGTAGTCCCAGCTACTCGGGAGGCTGAGGCAGGAGGATCGCTTGATCCCAGGAGTCTGAGGTTGCTGTGAGCTAGGCTGATGCCACGGCACTCTAGCCCGGGCAACAGAGTGAGACTCTGTCTCAAAAAAAAATAAATTAAATATTACTGAGTCAAAATGGACTAACCAGGAAAAATAATGCTCCTGGCACACCACCAAGTAACACTCTAATAACCCTGGTTTGGCCTTGACTGGGGCTTATCATGTGCCAGGCGTTGTGCCATGTTGTCTACATGGAGGACTGAAATAAAAATCCAAAACCCCTCCGACAGGCTAACAGACTCTCCTTTAGCTAAAAACCCCAAATTTTGGAGTTCCCATGGCAGGATGTGAGGATGGTACGATGGTCGCGTCCCATTGGCCTTCCAGCTGGGGAGAACAAAAGGCCAGAAGACCCCTCCGCTTACTTCATCCAACCCCCGGAGTCCTCCTCCTGCTTTTATGGTTCCGGCATAACAGCTATTTGGGAACGCAAAGAGTTTCTTCTTATCGAAGGACTGCTCTGGCCGGTCCCCCGAGGGTGTGTAGATCATGGACTCATATCCCACATTTCACCTTATTACAGATAGGACCTAGTTATAACACATTTAAATGTTAAATCTCCACTCCGAAGTGAACATGGGGCATATGTGACACACATGTGCGTGCCCATGGGTCTCCTTCATGAATATCCACAGCTTCTCCTGTAACCTGTTGAATATGTATACTTGGTCAACCCACTCAGCATAAATTCCTGTCTTATCCCTTCCTCCATCCAAGTGCCTGTCTCTCAGCTTCTGTGGAGGCTATGATTCCCAGCCTGTCAGGATGGCCAGCTGCAAGACTTTATAAAAAGTAAAGTCTCCTTTCTACATTTACAGATTTTGTGACTCTTTCTCAGTCAAAAACATGCATTCTCATTTAAGCCTAATAATAACCCAATGGAAGCCGGGCGTGGTGGCATGCGCCTGTAGTCCCAGCTATTTGAAAGGCTCAGGTGAGAGAATTGCTCAAGCTCAGGAGTTCAAGTCCAGCCTGGGTAATATAGCAAGACCCCATCTCTTAAAAACGAAAACACCTAAGGAGAAGGTACTGCTATTATTCCCATTTTATAAATGGGCAAACTAAGGATCAGAGAAGTTCAGTAACTTCCCTAAAGTCATTCATAAATAAGTGGCTGGAGCCAGGATGCAGACCGCTATGGTCTGAATGTGGGTATCCTCCAAATTCATGCACTGGAACCTAATACCCGATGTGATAGTATTAAGAGCTGGGGCCTTTGGGAAGTAATTATGTCATGAGGGTTCCACCCTCATGGGCGGGATTCGTGGCCTTATAAAAGATGCTCTAGGGAGCTCCCTTGGCCTTTCTACCATGTGAGGACACATGGAAGGTGCCATCTGTGAGGAATGGACCCTCTCCAAGTACCAAATCTGCTGGAGTTTACTCTTGCACTTCCCAGCATCTGGAATTGTGATCAATAAATGTCTGTTGTTTACAAATTAGTCAGTCTAAGGTATTTTGTTATAGCAGCACAAACGGACGAAGACACAGACCCAGGTCCGCCGGACTTCCAAGCTAAGGCTCTTGCTACTCTGCACCCCTGGGGTGCATCCCTTGCATCATGGACTTGCCTCCATTGGGAAGCACAAGAATGGTCTAAACCCCTCACACCTGCCTTCGAGCTCTCGCGTGATCGTCTCCAACCTTCCCAAGTGGGAGGCTGACCTCTTACAAGTGCTAGACTCCAGTGCAGGAGCTACTTGGAGCCACCGGAACATGACAAGCTGCTTCATTTCTTTGTTCCTGTGCACAAGCTTCTCCCTTCCTGGAATCCCCGTCCAGGCATCCATCTGGTGACTCCAGTTCATTGTCCATGATACGCTTCCGAGTCCTCTCCCCTGGGAAGCCTTCCCGGACCCACCGCGGAGAGCTCACCAGGTCCTCCTCGGCAGCACCTCCATGCTGGGCACATTCTGTCATCGTTGCTTTGGGGCACTGTCTGGCTCCTCTGCCCCACATGACAGGCAGGCCCTGTGGCTTTTCATCTCTGTGTCCCTAACACACTGCACAGAACCCAGCACACAGCTTGCTCACATTCTCTGCCTCCACTTTGCTTTCAGAGCCAAGATAGAGGAAGGCTAGGGTTTTGGTACAAACCCTGGAAGTCTCAAGAAACAGCTCGTCAAAAGGTATGGAACAAAGATATTCATCTACCAGCTTTATCATCGGTTGCATTTTGTAACTCACTCTTCCTGCTAGGACTAAGTAGAAGTCGCTGGTTGGTGAACAGGGCGATGGGAGGTCAAACGGAGACTCCCAAGAGCAACCTCGAGCCCCATCTCCACTGCTCCCCGCTTCCCCTCAGCCCCTGTCCAACATGTTCTACTTATTGGATGACCCCATAGAATCCTCGAGATCACAGGCCACAAAGAAGCAGGACTTGTTTAGTGCTGTGTCCGCACAATGAAGAAGAGCACCTAGCAATAGTGCTCTCAAGAAATGTTAGTTGATTTAATGACTTTTGTTTGAAAAAACAATGTTTCTAGATGACTGCGGTAGGAAAAAATGTTGGCAAGGATAGAGAGCAACCGGAACTCTCATACACTGCTGATGGGAATGTAAAATGGTAAAAATTACTCTGGAAACGCGTTTGGCTGTGCAGCAGTGAGCATAAGCCATCTACAACCACGTGCAGCAGTACAGATGAATCTCTCAACGACGAGCGGAAGAAGCCCAACTCGGGACAGTCCATATGACGTGGTTGCACTTACTTAAGAACAGAAACAGGCAAAGCTGACTGATGCTGCAGAAGTCGGAGGGCAGCGATGATGAACAAGCCACGGCTCTGGGTGCCGACGATGTCGTTTTGTGATGGGGTTTCTGATGCACATGTGTTCAATTTGTGAAATGTGGCCTGTGCATGCTTCTGTGTGTATATGATATTTCAATAAAAGTTTTAAAAATTGCTACAGTATGGTAGTTCCTCAAAAAATTTTTTAAAAACCACTATGTCATCCAGCAACTCCACTTCTGGGTATTAAATATATACCCAAAGGAATTAAAAGTAGGAACTCTAAGAGAAGTTTGTAGAACCACATTCATGGCAGTATTATCCACAATAGTCAAAGGGAGAAACAACCCAGGTGTCCACCAACAGAGGAGTGAACAAACTGTAGTACACATGCAATGGAATATTATTCAGCCTTTAAAAAGAAAGAAATCCTGACACCTGCTACACCACAGATGAACCTTGAAGACATTATGCTAAGTGAAATAAGCCAGTCACAAAAGGATAAATATTGTATAATTCCACTACCTAGAGTAGTCAAATTCAGAGACAGAAAGTGGAACACGGTTGCCAGGTGCTGGGGGGGAGTGGGTAATGGGGTTCCTTTTTTAATGGATTGAGAGTTTCAGTTTTGCAAGATGAAAAGATTTCTTTGGATGGTTGCGCAGCAATATGAATGTACTTAATGCCACCGAAATGTGTACTTAAAGATGGTTAATTTTATGTTACGTGTATTTCACCACACAATTTTTTAATTAAAAAAACAAAAATTTGCATGTACTACTAGTCCTCTAGATAAAGTATGTTTAAAGTAAAGCAACTTGAAACTCTACACAGGGCTTGTTTTCCAAAGAAGTATTGTTTAGAGGAGCAAAATTATAAGCCCTGCCCATATGTGTTGTAAAACTGTTTTTGAAAAGTGAGGCTTGTGAATAGAAATGTAGTGCCTGAGTCACAATCCACTTAAAACTTGCAACAAATACAGATAAGTTAAAAAAAAAAAAATTTTTAAAGTTTTTTTTTAATTACTGCAAGAAGTATTAAATGTCACTTCATGTTTTAAAAGTTTACTCTTTCACCACTTAAGAAGTTGGGTTTTTTCCTTTTTTGTCTTATGTTCTCAACATTCAGGATGGCAGTGCCAGTCAGGCATGGGGACTCATGCCTGTAAACCCAGCACTTTGGGAGGCCAAGGTGGGAGAAGTTCAAGACCAACCTGGGCAGCACAGCAAGACTAAAATAAAAAATAAAATAAAATAAAATAAATTCGCCAAAGGTGGCACACACCTGTAGTCCCTGCTACTCTGGAGGCTGAGGTGGGAAAATGGCTTGAGCCCAGGAGTTCGAAGCTACAGTGAGCTATGATTTCACCACTGCACTTCTGCCTGGACAACAGAGTGAGACCCTGTCTCTTAAATAAATAAATAAAAATAAAAGGATGACATCGCCACCGTGTGGTCACAGCTGCAGGTGCCAGATTGCAAGGAGAGAGACTCTCCTGTCCCCCAATTTTTTTAAACACAGTTTGAGCATTCCCTAATCCAAAAATCCAAAATCTGAAAAGCTCAAAAATCAAAAATTTTTTGATCCCCAATGTGATGCCACAAGTGGAAAATTCTACACCTGACCTCATGTGACAGGTTTCAGTAAAAATGAAGTCAAAACTGTTTCATGCACAAAATTATAATAAAAATTTTATATAAAATTACCTTCAGGCTCTGTATATAAGATGTACATGGGCCAAGTGTGGTGGCTCAAGCCTGTAATCTGAGCACTCTGGGAGGCCAAGGCAGGAGGATCACCTGAAGTCAGGAGTTCCAGACCAGCCTGAGCAAGAGCAAGACCCTGTCTCTACTAAAAATAGAAAAAATTAGCTGGGCATGGTGGAGCATGCCTGTAGTCCCAGCTACTCAGGAGGCTGAGGCAGGAGGATCACTTGAGCCCAGGAGTTTGAGGTTGCTGTGAGCTAGGCTGATGCCACAGCACTCTAGCCTGGGCAACAGAGTGAGACTCTGTCTCAAAAAAAATAAAATAGAATAAGATGTACATGAAACATATAGATTTCATGTTTAAACTTGGGCCTCATCCCCAAGATATTTCATTATACGTATGCAAATATTCCAAAATCCAAAAAAAATCCAAAATCCAAAACACTCCTGGTCCCAAGCATTTCAGATAAAGGATAGTCAACCTGCACTGTGCCTCTCTCCAAATAGCTAAAGTGAAACATCAAACAGTAAAGAGATCCTTCGTGTAGATAAAAGTGTTCAATAATTCCATTCTTGAGAACAATTTGGCAACTTTTTCCTCTGATCATTTTTCTTTTATTTTTTATTAACTCATTCTAGCACGAATCATATATACTTCCTGGTTACTCTAACTCATACCTTAGAGTCAAAAAAGGCTTGCAAAGCCCCTAAAGGTGTCAAGGCAGCCTGGCATCAGAAAGTGGCTGTTTCTTTGTTTCGTCCCCAGATCTACTGAACTGCAGTTCAGAAACCGGGATGACTGTGTTTATAAGCCCCAGGTTTATTATAGCTCAGCGGGAAAGGGCATCTTCAGTTTTCCTCTCCATGAACCTACCTAATGCAATCCACATCGTCTTTGCTCCGAGAGACTTTGCATCCCCTCTCGTAGTAAAATTAGGAACAGAGGAAGGAAGACTCGCAAGTAAGGGTGTCTACACAGACAGAGCAACTGGGCCCTCCCACCCAGAAGGACAGAGCGTCTCACTTGGCTCCCACTCAGGGAAGACAGCCCCTCCCATCAGGCACTGCCACCACTGGGTCAGGGTCACCAGCGAGGGTGCCTCCCCCAGCAGCACCCCACAGGTGTCTTGGCGCCTGCGTGCCTGACAAACTGAACCCTGTATCCTTAAAGGTCACATGCGAACTCTTCACCCATTGGGATTTTACAGCCTCACTTTGCAAGTTTTTGAGACAGAGGCTCAAACTGGTTTTGCTGAGGACGGTTGAGAGCTGGGGGGAAAGAGCGGCGGCCTCTGTCTTTCTCAGAGTCTGCTGCTGGGGGAGGAGCGGCATCCTTGCCCACTCTGCACTGGCCCTGGCAGCCCAGAACGTGTGAGGAGGCCCAGGCTACATTGGCCACGGCCTCCAAGGGCCTGCAAGGGGGGCCCCCGGCCCTGCCTCGTGGAAGCAGAGTCCTCTCTAGACTGGGATCTGCCCTGCGTGCTGGGATCCCATTCCCTGGCCTCAGGGAAGCATGAGTCAGCCCCAGTGTGATCCACCCACGACACAGCCTCCCTCATAGCCACCTGGCCTTCCTGTGACCCTTGCTGGCAATAGCTTTTCTTCCCATTAACTTGTAATGATAAAATATGATATTTAATTACAGGAACTTAAAGCTATTTTGTTTACCCAAGCTGACATTTAAAAGTTGCTAAGAACTTCTTTGTCTAGAGAAGTCAGCAAGTGACCTCCTAAGAAGTCCGTGTTCTGCTAGAAGCCCTAGCACTCCCGTAGCTGTTTAAGGGGGAAGCCAGCAGCTGCCCCGAGGGAGGGGAGCCAGACTTGTCTGGTGGCTTGGCGAGACTGCCCTTCTCCATGGTTTTGGTGTGCAGACGGCCACGAAAGAGGAGGCAGGCACTTTTCACCGGGCCAAAGAACATATTTGGAACAAAGAAATTTGGGACCCCAGTCCCTTTCCTTTGGAAGTTTCATATCGTTAGAACCTCCCTGATGGACAGAGACAGCTCTAGCCAAGGTCTGCTGACAGCAAAGGGCATCATATGGCCCTAGGGGACCCCATCGTAACTGAGGGAGAAAATGGAACTAGTGACCTTGCATCTAGCTCAGGCTGCCGTAACAAAATACCGTGTACTGGATGGCTTAGCCACTTCGGGACCGGCTCACCGGCCGCGAAGCCTTGCCCACAGCCGGCACTCACAGTCCGCACGGCAGTTTGTGCTATGCATTGACGACGGATCCATTTTGCTCTTGTGTGATGAGGAAAGCTTTAAAGCACTGAAAGCTTGTTTACTTTACAGGCAGCTTTACTTGTAATGTAAATCAGAATAGGTAACATATACATGTATGTTTTCATTACGTTATTTTTAAATGTTCACAGTTTTATTTTGACAAATGAAAAATTAGAAAAGTCATATCACGGCTGTCGGCTAAAGTCACTGTGTGCGTTCATCTGTGGCTGTCGACTATAGTCGACGCTGGTCCCGAAGTGGTTAAGCAACAAACATTTGTTTCTCACAGTTCTGGAGGCTGGGAGGTCCAAGATCAAGGTGCTGGCAGATCCAGTGTCTGGCGAGGGCCCACTCCCTGGTTTGCAGAAGGCCACCTTCGTGCTGTGTCCTCACTTGGTGGAAAGAGAGAGCGCGCTCTGGTCGCTTTCTCCTCTTACAAGGGCACTAATCCCGTGGTGGGGGCTCCACCTTCATGACTTCATCTAAACCCAATTATCGCCCAAAGGCCCCACCTCCCAATGCCATCACTTGGGGAGTAGGGCTGCTACATAGGAATTTTTATTTTTTTCTTGGCAGAGTCTTACTTTGTTGCCCGGGCTAGAGTGCCATGGCGTCAGCTTAGCTCACAGCAACCTCAAACTCCTGGGCTCAAGCAATCCTCCTGCCTCAGCCTCCCAAGTAGCTGGGACTACAGGCACGCGCCACCATGCCCGGCTAATTTTTTCTATATATTTTTAGTTGGCCAATTAATTTCTTTCTATTTTTTAGTAGAGACGGGGGTCTCGCTCTTGCTGAGGCTGGTTTTGAACTCCTGACCTTGAGCGATCCGCCCGCCTCGGCCTCCCAGCGTGCTAGGATTACAGACGTGAGCCACCGCGCCCGGCCCCTACATAGGAATTTGAGGGGAGCACAAGCATTCAGTCCACAGGACCCTGTATCAGTGCTAGGGCCTGGACTCATTCTTGGGGGAAGCCAGGTTTGACACAAGTTGAAAGTGCCCCCTGACCAGATAGATGCTTAGAAGACATGCTTTGTGGACTGCAGCTGAGCAGGGCTGCGGCTGAAGTGCTATGCCCTCAGGAGCGCAAGCACATGGCACGGTCCGTCAACAGTACCCACGGGGGAGTGCGGTGCACCGTGAGCCAGCCATCACCGAAGATTAGAGAGCTGAAACCCTCGCAGCCCAGAGAGCAGGTGGCTTAAAGGGGCTAGAGTTGAGCTGGTCATGAGGGGATTGATGGCCTGTTTCTCTTCCCATTAAGCTTGGAGAAGCTACAGCCAGACCCACAGTGACCGCAGCACAGCAGTGGCAAGGGTGGCCTCAGGCCACGTTTTCAGCAGCAGTGTCTGGTGGCAATGGCAGAAACAACAAAGCGACAGGGAACAGAGCTGGCTAGTGGGCTACTGGGGTTCCCCTTCCCTGCAAGTCACTGGAGGCAGCCTGGCTCATTCAAACCGCACAAGTATCCACGGGTTCCACAAGTATTCCGGCAGGGGACTTGCCATTCATCTGGTCTTGTGAGGACTTGAACAATAACTTTGAATATTATAACAGAAAGCGAGGTAACCTCAGTTGTACCCCAAGTTGTTGAAGCCAGCCATGTGGGGAACAACAAACAGGTCTTGTTTCCCTTCCTCGAGCCGTGATGAGATGTCTCACCTTACGCGCTGCAGCGGGAAAGAACAGGCTTCCGGCGGGGCCTCCCCCGTGCTGCCGCTGGATGACCTTGGTCAAGTCACTTAACCTTTCAGACTCAGTTCCTTCATCTATAAAGTCATAATCATCTCACCTGCCCAGTGAGGTCACTGGAAGGATGGAGACAGAGTGTACATAAAATACTGGGCACCTAACAGACCCTCGGGGAGTGAGCTTCCTCCTTCCCCCAAGACAGGCACCGCCATGTTGTTTTAGACCCTCAACAGTACCCAGGGTAGAATTCAGCGTAGAGTAAGTCCTTAGCAAAGGCTGACTGATTTGATACCTGAACTCCCCCCATTGGCCCACCCTCGGAGTGGAGCCACGTCTCCCAATAGGCCTAGAGGTTGCTCAGCATTTGCAGGGCAGATGTTTCCTCTGGACAGTGCCCTTTTCTTGGCCTAGAGCCCACACACCCTCGTACCTCCCCTCCTGGACAACATGTCCTGCCGCTTCTCCTGCCCAGGCTTCACTATGTGGCGGCCTCTGGCAGTCACCAGGATGCTCTGTTGCTTCTTGCTCCATCTTCACTGCTTCTCATAACACCTGTGACAGGTAGGGGGCTGTGCATCCTCTGCCTGGAGCCCTACACTCACCCCCAGGGTGTCCCACTCCAACCCCGGGTCCTCCCTGGGAGTCCCCGGTCTGCTGTCCTTGCCCCATCCTCCTCACCACCGTCAAAGTCTTAGAAGTCTTGGGTTTATTTGAGGCAATGACTTTCTCCTTAAACATACAACTAAATTACTTAATTAGAAATACAAATTTCCACCTCGGAAACCATAATAGATTTGGGGTGTTGGTATTTTTTTGTTTGTTTTCAATGGACTTTATTTTTTAGAGCAGTTTTAGATCCACAGCAAACTTGAGCAGAAGGTGCAGAGATTTCCCCTATACCCCCGTCCCCACTCGTGCACAGCCTCCCCCAGGAGATTTGTTTTTAATGTCTGTGTAGGCTGTACCTCTGATATGTGGTTTATGTTTTAATTGTTTGTAACAGGCTCCTTTGTTTTTAAACATGCTCCCTGCACTCCCCAAGCCCAGAAAGTGCTGATAAGAATTAATTTCTTCCTAAAACAAATCTAAGTTTTTATTTCACCAGTGAGAGTATGACCCTCTGTGTTTCAAGGTCATTAAATGTTTGCAATAAAAACACAATTAATCATTCAGTGTACCTAAATGATGTGTTTGTTGAAGGATTTAACACCACCCTTGAACAACAAACTATATTGCTCAACTGAGGAATGTCCTCTTGTTCGGGGCTATTGGAATATTTTTATTTTGTTTCTAAACAGTATCCAAGAAACAGAACTCCAGTTGTCAGATCAGAAAGTGTTATTGTCAATTGAGCTGAGTTTTAAAGAACCATTTTTGGATCTTGGGGGTGCAAGTTGTTCACTTTTCTCCCCCCGAAAGCAGAAATGCAACCCCGGCCTGGGGCAGGAGTGCAGGGAGACCAGCTTGGTCACACCTGGCAATAGAGGGCAATAAAGCCCTCAGTCACCCAGACACCCACACCACGCTCAGCGCTGCCTACAGAAAAACTAACCACAGAAAATACAGCGAAAGCGGGTTTGACAGCAAAGCTCCTTTGCCTTCTGAATGATGGAATGCAGATCGCTATGACGATGGGAGCTTAAATTGGAGGGATTTATCCAGAGGAAAAAAGGAATTTCCTTCACTGTGTGGCCTGGAAACTGCAAAGGAAAAATTAAGGGGGGGCAGGGTGAAGTTAGTTCAAAGTAGCCAAAAGTGGGGAGAGGGAGCAGTCCTAAAAGGAGAAATTGGACAAACTTCATGGCTGATTCTCCAAACGAGTGTAGCTGTAGAAAGCAGCAATGCCGTCTTACACTAGCCTTTCTTGCCAACGCTAAAATCCTGCAAATGAGGAATTTAATCAGCCAAATATGGATTCCAAAATAGGAATTCGATGCATTCCTCACCTATGGAATTTTATTACATAATAATCCTAACTTGTAGGGAGAGAAATGTTTATGGGTAGATTTGGTTATTTTGTGTCAGTACAAATTTTTAAAGATGACCATGTGCTTTATGTGCACCCATACAGGAAGGGCTGCAAAGTTTATGAGGGCAGATTCTGATGACCAACAGAAAGATCGGCTTCCTGGACAAGCAAAGCCCGCTATTGGGAGACTGCTGCTGTATCTGTACGCAGGTATGGGCTGCCCTCTGTGAATACAGTGTTCTTTATGTGACTTTCACCCCCAAGAACTGCCCCCCCAAAAAAAGTGATTGCACTCTCACTGATTGTTATAATACTGACATGACGTAGCACCTTACAGCCCAGGGAGGCCAGTCCTAATGTCTCTTGTAATAAATGTTCAGAGTGGGATAGGAGAACTCTGCGATCCACGATGTCCTCCCCACCCTTCCTCAGTCTATGCCCCACCTGCCCAGGCCTCTCTTGGCATCATGGCATGTCCCTCCCACTGTGGAGGTCTGCCTAGAGCATCCCTCCCCAGGCCACTTTGAGGAACTCCGGTGTAACCACAGCCAAAGCAGCTCTGACTGTGAAGTTGATCAAGGTCTGATCAAGGTCAAGATTCTACATTCATGATCTGGCCAGACTGCATTTAATAATGCATTTGAGACTTTAACTATTGCCTGTTTTGAGCCATCAGATTAGAGAGATAGGCCTACATGCCACCTAGTTACTTATTCACTGGTTAGTCAAAGTAGCTGAGAGTAGCTCCAGTGGTTTTCTTGGTCGGTTGACTGAACCTGGTGGCCTCAATAGTGGTCTCTGCTGATTAAGACAGAGATGATACCAAACTTCCCTGGTATGATGTAGAAGAAAGAATCCAAAGGCTAGACCTCATGGGGACAGGTATGAAAGAAGACCAGCCAGTCACCCTGGTGGCAGATTACAGGTTAGTGGCATGGGTATCGTGGAGCACGGAACATATAGACTTACTCATTATTCAGCATGTAGATTTGCCTTCCCTGCCTGCAGTACTTCTGCCGGCACCATCCCACTGCCTTCCAGAAAGCCATATTCACTATCGTGGTATACACAACTCAGCCCAGAGCAAGCAACTCATTTTACAGCAAAAAGAAGTGCAGCATATGTGCTCAAGCCCATGAGATTCACTGGTCTAACCATGTACCCCATCACCCAGAAGCAGCTTGCCTGTTACAATGTTGGAATGACCTAGTCAATACCCCCTAACTGTGTCAGCTGGGAGACAGTCCCCTGCAAGATGGGGATGCTAGCTTACAGGATGCCCCACAGACCTTGAAGAGTTCTTCCTATAGCTAGAATTCACTGGTCCAGAAATCAAAGGGTTCCTCTCCCTATTACATTTACTAACTCACCTGTGTTTGGCTTCTGTTCTACCAAACTTAAAGGTCATAATTCCCAAGGGTGAAATGCTTCCACCAGTTCCACCAAACTGGAAGTTGAGGCTTCCCCGTGACCATGTGGAAAAGTCCGAACAACAGTCAAAGAGAGGTGACCATCCTGTCTGAGATGACTGATCCTGGTTATCAAGGTGAAAAGGGGTTGCTGCTACACAGTGGGAGCAGGAATGAGTATATCTAGAACCCAGGAGATTCGTGGGGCACCCCCTGGTGCTTCTGTGCCTTATAGTACAATTCATGGAAAACTATACCAACCCAATAAAGGCAGAAAAGCCAAGGATTCAGACCCTTCATGGATGAAGATTTGTGTTTCCCCACCAGAATAAGACCTCCTGTTTGCTAAGGTGCTGGTTGAAAGCAAAGGGAACATTCAATGCATAGTGAAAGAAGGAAATTATATCAACTACAGCTTTGCAACCATGCCAAAAATAAGGACTATAGCAGACGTGCATATCTTTCTTGCTTGTTACAGATCTGCACATATTCGAACTCCTGATCTTGAGCAATCTGCCCCCCTCGGCCTCCCAGAGTATTAGGATTACAGGCATGAGCCACTACACCCAGCCACAGATCTGTACATATTAACCAATTATTTCTTTTTTCTCCTTTCCCCTATTTCATATAAAGAGTGTTGCTAATGATTAACTTTAAATTTTAGTTTTTAGGTCACAGAATATCTAAGTACGATTGTGATTGAATTAGAGGAGAAAGTAACATTGCCCAGAGTTGGATACAGTGAATGATGGGATTTTCTATCTCCCCTTTTGAGGCATTTTCATTACAATGGAAAATAGTTGTGCCATGTTAGGTGGTGGTATGATATTATTGTTATTATTGTATGGGAGTTAAACATGGGTAGAAGTGTGATAATCATATTGAACCATCCTTGCATTTCCTAAATAAATTCCATTTGGTCATAATGGTCCCAATTTTTTTATTGTGTTGTTGGATTCTATTTGCATCCATATTATTTAAGATTTTGCATCCGTATTTATATCTAAAATAGGTAAGCAATATTTGTGTAATTTTTATTAAGTTGTGGAATTAATGATGTTCTGGCTTCATTAAATAATTTGGAGCTAAGAGAACAAATTTCTGATATTCTCACCACAAAAAATGCTAAGAATTTGAGGTAATGGATATGTTAACTAGCTTGATTTAATCATTGCATGTTGTATTTATAGATTATAACATCACTTTTGTGCCCCATAAATTTGTACAATTATAAATGGTCAGTTTACAATTTAAATAAATAAATAAATCTTAAAATAATAACAATAATAATTTAGAGACTTGTTTTCTCTTTTTCTGTCCCCTCGATTATTTGCATAATCTCCTCTACAGGTTTGTTAGAATTCTCCTGTGAAACCATCTGAGTCTGGTACTTTCAAGGAAACTAGCATCTCTTTGAAAACTTTTTGTATTTCCTTTATGAAAATATCTCTTTATATTTTCTCTCTTCTGGAGTCTTTTTGATAAATAAGATTTTCCTAGAAAATAATCTAGTTTTTTACATTTTTTATAAACAATGAATAAATTACCTTATAACCTCTTCTTCCTCCTTCCCTCTCTCAAGTCTACCACCAAACTTTTGTTTTAGTCTTAGTTCTATGTTAAATACATTAAATATTCAGTGCCTTTTTTTTGCTAAAATGTGCTCAATTTTCCCTTAGTTGACTCAAGTTATTTTCTAGTAATATCTTCAAGAAGGGTCATGAAAACTATATTTCCTAAGATCAAGCAATATCAAGTTATCTGTTAGAGAAGGAAAAGACAAGCCACAGACTGGGAGAAAATATTGACAAAACACATACCTGATAAAGAACTTGTACCCAAAATTTATAATAAACTCTTAAAACTCGGCAATTAGAAAACAAAACTACCCAATTAAAAAGTGGGCAAGCATTGAACAAATACCTCACCAAAGAAGACATACATAAGGCAAATAACATATGAAAAGATGCACAACTTCATATGACATTAGGGAATTTAAAATTAAAATAACAGTTGGATATCACTACACACCTATTAGAATGGCTAAAATCCAAAACACTGACAACACCAAATCCTGGCGATGTGGAGCAACAGAAAACATCATTTGGCCGGGCATGGTGGCTCACACCTGTAATCCTAGCTCTCTGGGAGGCCGAGGCAGGAGGACCGCTCAAGGTCAGGAGTTCGAAACCAGTCTGAGCAAGAGTGAGACCCCTGTCTCTACTAAAAATAGAAAGAAATTAATTGTCCAACTAAAAATATATAGAAAAAAATAGCCGGGCATGGTGGTACATGCCTGTAGTCCCAGCTACTGGGGAGGCCGAGGCAGAAGGATTGCTTGAGCCAGGCTGCTGTGAGCTAGGCTGACGCCACAGCACTCTAGCCCGGGTAACAGAGTGAGACTCTGTCTCAAAAAAAAAAATCATTTATTGTTGGTGGAACTGCAAAACAGTATAAATGCTTTGGAAGACAGTTTGGCAGTTTCTTATAATGTTAAACATAGGCCTACCCTACAATCCAGCAATCATGCTCCTAGGTATTTACCCAAATGAGCTGGGTAAATATCCACACAAAAACTTGCACGCAAATGTCTATGCCAGCTTTATTCATAATTACCAAAAATTGGAAGCAATCACGATGTCCTTTAATAGGTGAATAGGTTAGCAACCTATGGTACAGCCATGCAATGGAATATTATCCAGCTATAAAAGAAATGAACTATTAAGTCATAAAAAGACATGGAGGAAACTTAAATATATATTGCTATGTGAAAAAAGCCAGTCTGAAAAGGCTACATATTGTAATTCCAACCATATGATACTGAATTCTGGAAAGTCAAAACTCTTGAGACAAAAGATCAGTGGTTTCCAGGAGAAGGAGGGAGAGGAGAGGGAAAATTTGTCTATGTTCTTTTTGTGAAATCTCTGACTCATGTTTTCTTTCCTTGAATATCTTTCTCCATCTCTTTTGGCATTCGATATGGATCTGTAGACATCCAAGGCTAGCCTGATTTTTATCCCCTTATAAGTCACTTGATTTTTTTTCCTGGCTTCCCAAAAAGTTCTTTCTTTTTAAAATTCAATGACTTTACTAGGATAGAAAGCTATATGCCAGTTTTCCCTGGCACATAGCTTTCTCTTTCAATATATGGATTCAAGTCTCTTTTATTTCAGGAAAACTTTCTTGAATTATATCTTTAATTACATGTTCTGCCTATTGTTTTGGTTTTTATATTCAGGAGACTAGGAGACGGGGCTGAGACAGGATGCAGGGGCTTGAAGATTGGGTGCCAGCGTCAAAGGACACAACCCTCAAGCAGAAGCCAACTCGAGGGGCTGATAACCACAGGCAAGAACTGGCTTGTTAGCTATCTCTATCACCTTACATGAACTTTGGCTAATTATAATATCATTTATATTGTGGTTTTAAAATTTCTTCACCCTTGAAATCACCATGACAATTCCAAAACAACCATATAAAGTATGAAAATGAGAAGGAACCCAATTCTAGGAATTACTACCCAAATTCTTAGTAAAAGCCAACCCTTTGGTCTTAATATTTCTCCCCTCAATTAGTAAAACTACAAAAAATCTAAAACCACTTCCTCTCAGTGCAGCTGCTCTTTCAAGCCTGCCCACTCTCCCCACCGCAAGAGTGTACATTCGCTTTCAATAAAAAGCTGTCCCTTGCTTGGCTTAGCTGGTGGATCCCAAATTCTTTTGTTCCAACAATCACCAAGAACCTGGAAAAACCTCCACTTGGAGGCCAGTAACATAAACATATGTAAATTTCTCTTATATTCTTTTTAACTCTACCTTTATTTCTACTTCATCTGTTCACTTTTCTCATTTCTGTCCTTTGTGTCCTTTACCGTGTTTTTCGTGGTGTTTGTTCTCTCCTATGCTTCCTCCGATTTCCTTTTCATTTCTCTAGTGTGTGGTTTTCTTCCATTTCTTTCTGAAATTCGGCCTCCATTTCATTTGCTCCTGTTGTCCCATAATCTCTTTTCTGAACTCTTGTATTTCTGCTGTATTATCCTTCCTCCATCAAGATGATTACTTATTTTTTTAATTCACAGTAACAGATGTAGCCACAGTCTTCAATCGCAAAATTGATTTGCAATTCAATTGCAAATGAATTACATGGCAAAATTTTTTCTGGTGATTATTCTTCATCCATTGGTGAATTTTATTGCTATTTTTCGCATTGTTTTCTTTGGTATATATCACGTCGATGTTGTGCTAGTTACTTTTCTTAGACTCATCATTGAATGGGTTGGATTTGTGGGGGAGAACGATTTGCATGGTGGCTTTCCCGGCATCATAGCCCAAAGGCTCTCTCCTCGGCTGTGAAAAGGATGGATGCTTTCTCTGAATAAGGCTGTACTGTGGGGTTCTTTGTGTGGCTCCAATTCCTGTACTTCACTGGACAGTCAGTGAACAGAATAATTCCCCAGCCTTGCTTCCTCCAGTTCCTGCTACGTGCTATACCCCAAGGAA
This sequence comes from Cheirogaleus medius, assembly GCA_008086735.1. NCBI lineage: Eukaryota > Metazoa > Chordata > Mammalia > Primates > Cheirogaleidae > Cheirogaleus > Cheirogaleus medius. Next base: position 3,015,303 of record VBSM01001082.1, read on the forward strand.
ACACCAGAGTGAGCATCTGACCATCAGGAAATGTGCTTTTGCTCAGGCTTTCAGAAAACTGCAGTCCCTTTGCCCTCTTGCCACATTCCCTACTTCCCTTCCTCCTGATCACACTTTCTGCAAGTCAGTGGATATGTCTTTCTTCTAGTTTCTCTGAAAATGAAATTTTCCTTGGTTTTTTCACTCTCCTTATTTCTTTTATATGATTTTTCAAGCAGAGAGTTTAAAGCTGATTTATGCAAACATGCTCATATAGGGAGTCCCTTTTGGGGATTCAAGGGTATGAAAACAGAATTGCCAGCAGCCACGGTCACGGCCTCCTGGAGAAGTGGGTCTGGGAGAGTGGTGCCAACGTGCAGGCAAAGACAGTGTCCTAACAGCACTTGGGTTCCTTCCAGGAATCTCAAAGATCAGCTCTGCCTCTGTCCTTTACAAGGTTTGCTTTTATGAGTCAATAAATTCTTTCTGTTCCTGTCACTTCCAAACTGGGAATTCTGACTAATGCCGGAAGTGGCCGTGCTCTCTGGTGATCCTGCCTCATGTGCTTGGTTTCTCCAGCCAACGCCACAGCCCAGCTGCCCCAGCCTGGCACTTAACACAGTATGGCTGGTGTCCCACATTAGGAGCAGAAGATAGGCCACCAACTATGGACTGCCTCTCAGATGCCAGGATGTGAGAACTGGTCAACCCTTTTGAACCCTTACTTCCTGCCACCTCGTCCAACATGTCAGTGTCCACTCTCCGTTCCATGTTCTCTTCCTCTCCACCATCTTCTCTGGGCTCTGCATTCCCAGTGCACCTGGGACACCACTTCCAGGCCTGGCGGCTGCTCCCAAGACATCAGCACAGCTCCCGGAGTGATACAGGGGCCAGTGATGCTGGGCCCACAGAAAGGCATTTCAAGGACAGAGGGGTTTATTACATAATGATAAAAGATTCAGTTCACCCAGAAGATATAATAATGGTAAAATTATATGAATTCAATGAAATAACCTCAAAAAATATAAAGGAAACACTTGACAGAACTGCAAAGAGAAATCGACAAATCTGCCATCAGAATGGGGGATTTCAACATGACTCTTGCAATTACTGAAAGATCAAACAAACAAAAACATATATATAACAAAGATTTGTAAAATACAATTTAAAAGCTTACTTTAATGACATGTACAAAACCCTGCAAATAATTAAAGTTTAAAGATTATACATTCTACTTAAGAATGCCTGGAACATACACTAACTTGACCAAGTAATAGGCTATAAAGCAAATCTCCACAAATTTCATGGAAGGAATATCGTATAGATCTCTGACTAAAACACAATTAGTAAGAAGCCATCAGAGAAATGTAAACATTCCTGTACAGTTGGAAGTTTAAAACCCCCATTCAAACATCCTACAGATCAAAGAAAAAAAATCATAGGCCGGGCGCGGTGGCTCACGCCTGTAATCCTAGCACTCTGGGAGGCCGAGGCAGGCAGATCGATCAAGGTCAGGAGAAAATTTATATTCTTACATGTTTACATTAGAGAAGCATAAAGACTAAATATCCTTCTTAAAAATTAGAAAAAGAACAGAATAACCCAAGAGAAGTAGAAAGGAAAGAAGGAAGCTGAGAACTAAAATTAGTTAGAAAACAAAGGCATAATAGAAAAAAATCAGCAAAAGTTGTTTCTTTAAAATGACATAATCTGAAAACATTGATCCAGAAAAAAATGGAATTAAAAAGGCAGAGATAAAAAGAAAATAGAATACAATAAACAATATTGAGCCAATATATTTGACAATGTAAACAAAATGGACAAATTACTGAAAAAAATATAACTTTCCAAACATTACTCAGTAAGAAACAGAAATCCTGAATAATTTGTAGTAGGAATGCATTGAAAATAACCTAGGCCAGGCATGGTGGCTCATGCCTGTAATCCTAGCACTCCGGGAGGCCGAGACAGACAGATCGCTCAAGGTCAGGAGTTCGAGACCAGCCTGAGCAAGAGCAAGACCCTGTCTCTACTAAAAATAGAAAGAAATTAATTGGCCAACTAAAAATATATAGAAAAAATTAGCCGGGCATGGTGGCACATGCCTGTAGTCCCAGCTACTCGGGAGGCTGAGGCAGTAGAATTGCTTGAGCCCAGGAGTTTGAGGTTGCTGTGAGCTAGGCTGACGCCACGGCACTCTAGCCAGGGCAACAGAGTAAGACCCTGTCTCAAAAAGAAAAGAAAATAAGCTAAATGAGCATCAAAAGGAAAATTGAAACGGTGGTTGTACTGTATAGTTAAACAATGACACAGTTTTCTTATCTCCTACTAAAGTGAATATATATCTATATATGTTAACATGGATAAATCCCAACAACAAAATGCTGAGTGAATAAAAGCAATTTGTAGAATAATTTATAAGTAGATTATCATTTACTTGAAGTTTAGAAACATTCAAAACAATACTATTCATTGGTAATGGGCATATATATAAAAAATTAAAATACAAAAATTTGAGAATCATACACAGCAACTTCAGGGTGGTTGTTACCTACTGAGAGAAAAGGGGGGTTAGGATTGGAGCAGGAACCCCTGGTATCTCTCTTTTAAATATATCAGGAGCGCATATGGCCAAATATAAAGACCTATGAAAGCCAGATGCTGGGCATATGGTTGTTGATTTGTTAACATCTTTTTCTCTACATTTCCTGTAGATTTGAAGTATCTCATAATATTAATCTTTAATTAAAAAGATAATAGGAGGCAGGGAAATTAAAATAGTGAAAAGGGTAACTCTTACAAAGAGTTTTGGGGCTGTGCACAGTGGCTTACGCCTATAATCCCAGCACTCTGGAAGGATCGCTTAAGGCCAGGAGTTCAAGACCAGCCTAGGCAACATAGTGAGACCCCATCTCTACAAAAAATAAGAAAAATTAGCCCAGTGTGGTGGCACACCTCTGTAGTCCCAGCTACTCAGGAGGCTGAAGCGAGAGGATTGATTGAGCCCAGGAGTTCAAGGCTTCAGCGAGCTGTGATTGCACCACTGCACTCCAGCCTGGGTGACAAAGCAAGGCCTAGCTCCTAAAATAAAAAAAAATAAAATAAAATAAAAACAGTTTTGCTCTAAAGGGAAACAAAGAAAGAAATAGGGCAGCTGCTGACATGGTACATGTTGTCAACAGAGTGGGCATCTAAGATGGGAGTGACAGGAGCCTGTTTGTAAGCTCATGGGAATGATTCAGAAGGGAGAGAAAAGGACGCATGGTAAGCATGGTGGTTTGATAGACCTGAAGGTGGGAAAGTGACTGAGTCTATTTAGCTGCTGTGACAACAGTAACAAACCTCCATGGTTTAACACCACAAAAGTTTGTTTCACACTCACTTCGCAGTCCAGTGAGGATCAAGTTTCCTCCCTGGAGTGACTCGGAGATCCAGGCTCCCCATCCTTGGCTCTGCTGTCCACTAGGGCCTCCTCAGAGGCTTCCTTGGGATCCCTTCCACCTGGCCAGCTGGGGCTCAGAGAAGAATGAGGGCACAGCGCATTTCACCCAGGCCTGGGTGCGCAGCACTTCAGGGTATAGGCCAGAATCCAGTCACGCTGCCACAACCTAGCTGCAAGGGAGCCCGGAAGTGGAGGCCCCCACGTGTCCACAACAAGAGACAGATTGGTGACTCTCGGAAGTCTCCACCACAGGGCTTGAAGAGATGTCCTCAGCTGGTTGCCGCCATTGTCTCAGCAAAATAAGAAGCAAAGTCATCAGCTGAGCAAGAGAAAGTATCAAATCCAGGAGAAAGTACAAAATAAGGATTTTGGAAAGATGGAGAGTGTATTAATAGAGTCTGTAGGAATTTTGGGCAGTGCCGAAGATTCACTTGAAATTAGTCACAATTGTAAAGTCAGACAGGTGGCCACGTAGTGGGGGTTTTATTGGTTCCTAGAGCCACATTCAGCCGCTCAGGTGCAGGAAGAGAGAAAGAGGAAGGAAGAATTTAACCAGATTTGGGCTTGTCTCTGGTGAGAAAGACAGAGGGAAAGAGAAGGAAGGGGATTCAGGACATGAAACGAGTGATTACCGTGCAGCAGTGAGAACATGACAAGGCAGGCAGGATAGCTGAAGGCCACGCAGAGTCCCTGCATGTCCTCAAGAGATGAGCTCAACAGAACGGCCGTGTCCAGTCAAGGAAACTCTAAGATAAGTTCAGAGTCACAGGACCTTCAGAATTGGATAAAAATCTGCCATGTTCAGGCAGGAACCTGGGCCAATAAGTCTGGCATGGACACCCTGCTGTTGATCGATCAGAGGCATCCCTGATGGCTTGTGGGTTTCATGTTCCAAGAGGCTGGAAAGTTGCCTGCAACAGCTGTGGAGGTACATATTTTTTCTCCTTCCGTTTGCAAACCCTGCTGGGTACAGCAAAGTTGGCTGGAAGCGTAGAGAAGAGGTGAAGAGAGTCCAGGAACCGCTGAACAGCCTTGTGAGCAACCAGATACCTGCTGACATCAAAAGCAAAACTGAGGGCCAGGTGCGGTGGCTCACACCTGTAACCCCAGCATACTGGGAGGCCGAGGTGGGAGGATTGCTTGCGGTCAGGAGTTCAAGACCAGCCTGAGCAAGGGCGAGACCTTGTCTCTACTAAAAAAATAGAAAGAAATTAATTGGCCAACTAAAAATATATAGAAAAAATTAGCCAGGCATGGTGGCGCGTGCTTGTAGTCCCAGCTACTCAGGAGGCTGAGGCAGGAGGATTGCTTGAGCCCAGGAGTTTGAGGTTGCTGTGAGCGAGGCTGATGCCACGGCACTCTAGCCCAGGGAACAGAGTGAGACTCTGTCTCAAAAAAAAAGGTGGTATCATATGAGGAGGTGGTATCATATGTGAGGAAGGAAGAATGTTCCAATGATGAGAGGAATTTTTTTGGAGGTTTCCTGCTTGACACAGCATCCTAAGGAGGACGAGTTCACTTCCATTATTCCTGGCTTGTTTGTTTTCGTTTTTTTCTTCCCCCTTCCATCTCTCATCAGAACGTGACGATTGTTTTTTTCTAACCGGCAACTCTCCACTCCGTGACAGGACATGGAGTGTCCCCTACTCCTCTTCTCCCCTGCCTTCCTCCCTGCGTGGCAACGCTGAATGGCTCTGTCTGGGCATCTGCAGGTGCAAGTTAACTAACGTGGCCCTGACGTGAACTTGGCAACATGGAAGAGCTGCTGGACTTTCCGCGTGTCTCCCACCAACTCCTCACCCGCCTAATCTGTGGGTCAGCGGAACGTCTTTTCCCCCACCCAAGAACACGTTGCAAGATGACCCACCGTGGACAACGAGTAGATCTTCAAAGGTTGTCCCAAACTGTCGATTTGGAAAAGAAATAGCAAGTGCATCTGTATACCTTGTTATTATGTGCTGCATGGAAAAGAACTAAATACATTTGGCTTTAAGTATGAAATATTTTTGGTATCTCGGTGTCTACTTTCTTTTTCCATTGGTTTTAGATTACAGAAAGAGAGCTATTTATACCTGTTATTATTATTATCCTGACAGAAATGACAGCATAAACACTATAACTGAAAACTCTGAACATAGAATGAACTTGTGTTAAAAGTATGTGTTGTACTGAAGGTATTGTATTTGGTGGGAAGGGCCTTAGGGAACCAACTGATAGAAATAAATCATAGAATGGTCAGATTCGGCAAATCATTTACGGGCATTAATATATTGTCCGTGGGATGTTTTCCGCCATACAGATAATGAATTCAGTGGCTGTTTCAAAGGGTTTTTTTTATGGTAAAACAAGTGACTTTAGGTGGGGAGGGAAGAAGTTCTTGGGTTCTTATTTCATTGAAAAGGAATAATAGCTCCTTTGTACCAATTCTACCATTTCTTTATCCAGTTAGCGTGAAATGTAGCATTTGAACCAGAATTTGAATCAAAACTTTTTGTATCATTCCAGGCCTTCAGAACTGAATTATTATCATCTGGCCAGGTATAATGGCTCATGCCTATAATTCTAGCACTTTGGGAGACAAAAGCGGGAGGATTGCTTGAGGCCAGGAGTTAGACCAGCCTGAGCAACATAGCAAGACCCTCATCTCTACAAAAAATAGAAAAATTAGCTGAGTGTGGTGCCATGTGCCTGTAGTCCCAGCTACTCAGAAGGCTGAGGCAGGAGGATCACTTGAG
>VBSM01001082.1:3062416-3075383 GCA_008086735.1 Cheirogaleus medius
GGGGGAGGGAGGGAGGGAGCTAGGAGCCAGAATGGGGGGGTGCCTTGGCAGAGTTAACTCCTTCAGTGCTGGCAGGAACCCGGATAATGGGAAAGCAGATAGAAGCCGAAGCAGAGAGGCCCTGAAGCAAACATGGAGATCTGCCCAGCCACCAGGGATGACAGCAAAGACAATGAGGCTGGATTTCATTTCTTAGAGGACGAAGCACCCATAGTTGGGCTGGGAGTACCCATGGCTGTTCGAATATTGGAGGGAGGCCATGGTAGAGGGTAGGGTATGAGGGAGGGGTTTAGCAGGAGGGCGTCCCTGGGGGCCTAGTTCTCCCTCAGGAGTCACAGGAGGAAGCCCGAAAGGTAATTATGTCCTGGACTCTTTAGTGCCTGAAATTGGGGCAGGCAGGATGGAAGAAAGTACATTCTCAGTGCCCTCAAGCCCCTGGGCCACTGACTCAGGATTTTGTCACCAGGGCCCCCAAGTCTCAGTTTAATATTAGCAATACTTTGCTCACCCCTGCAGCCCTGCCTGCTCCCTCAGAAAGTCTGGACTCATCCCCACCTCCTTACCTGACTCTCTGAGATGGAAGCCTCATAATAGTCCAGGATGTCTGTCACAGGAAGAGAACTGAGTTATCCTCCCCCACCCCAGGCCTCTCCTGTCAGGTCACCCCTGCCTGACATAACCCCTGCTGCTGTCTGTCTGGTAAGAGAGGAGCTCCTCTAGCCAAGGCTGGTCCACACTAATGCTAATGACCGACACCATAGGGATGCCCCTGCATGGGGATCCAGCTTGGACCAAATGCTCTCCAGGCTCCCAACCAGCTCCGAAGTTCAGGAATTGCCCTCACAGGCCCAGGCCAGCCCTTTCCACCACTGTCCCCCAGAAAGCTGGGGTTACTCACCCAACAAGGCCTGGAAGAGGTCACTGTGCAGCACCGTGAGGAGGGCGGGTGCCCACCGCAATAGTGGGGGGGCTAGGAGCCAGAGGGCTGACCTGGGAGCTGGTGAATTGCAAGTGACAGAGGATTGGGACAATGAAGAAACAAACATACTGTCACCTCATTTACCCCAGCCTTTTCCCTTTCACCTAAGACCCTGTGGAAAGATTCAGGGAGACAGATCCTTGAATCCCAGCCCCCTATTTGGCTCTCAGGCCTCCCCTCCACAAGGACCCTTGTTTTTCACCTCTTGGTCTCTGGGACATCTCTCTCTTCTCTCACTTTAATCTCCCTAATCCACCGGGATTGGACTTGAGCTGCCTTCTCCCCACCCAATTCTAGCTGTTAATAAAGTAGGCAGTCTCCGAACTGACCAGCTGTTCCATTCTTCCCCAGGTCCCTAGGCACCACCACCACCTTGGCCCCCTCTCCCCAAAGCCAGGCATAACTTAGCCACATCTTCCTGAAGGACCAGGGAAGAGTGTCTCCCCCAACTCAAAAAGAAAGGAAGCTGAGCCCAGCTCTTTCTCCTCCTGGGCCTGATCCTAGTGGGAACTGCACAAAGAGAGGTATAAATTGCTTGGGACCTCTTGACCTAGGGTAGGAGGGACACATGAGAATTCCTATAGTTCCTCTCAGGCCTGGGAAGAATCCTTCTGCCCAAAGGTCTAGCCTGGGCACATGGTCTCTGGAAGGAACAGAGGACAGAGAGAGAAAGATGTTCAGGGAGGTCTCAGAGGCTTTAAGAGAGAGGCAATGAACTTGGGGGGGGGGGTCCTTCCTACTGTGAAATTTTAGGTGTTCCAGGAGTTAGTGACACTTTCTCAGTCTCAGGAGAACACACTTGGGACATTCATACCCCAGCTTGAATCCCCACCACCACCATACCCTCCCTTTTGTGTTAGTGGAGACAGATTTCATGAGGAACCTGAAAGAGTCGTCTTTTCATGCCTCTACATCTGGTATCTCTATTTTACACTTCTCTCTTCCCACTTCTCCCTTTTAACTCCACCTGGGAAGTCCTCCATTCAGTCTACCTCCATCCCTCTGGCTGCAGTAGCCTACGCTCCTCTCTCTTCCGTCCCATCCTATCCCACCACCCCTTCAAAGGACAAGACTCTAGTTCAGACAGGCGGGATGAAGGAGTTTGAGGGAGACAAGGGACTCTTGGAAATCACTCTAGGTCAGCCAGAATGCAGGGGCCGGGAGCCCCGGAACTACAGCTCCCAGCATGCCCCGCCGCCCGGAAGCCCCGCCCCCGCCGCCCGGTGCATTGTGGAAGATGAGTCAGTACTAGGGGCACCGAGACTTGGGCAGGAGGGACGAGAGAGCTAGGTCAACGCCCACGGTAGCGGCAGCCCAGCCGGAGATCTCGGAGATGCAGGCGGTTCGGATGGCCCCGGGCGCGGGGCGGCAGCTGCTGAGGCTGGGGGGCGGAAGGTCTGTGTATGACATGAGGGACGGGAAGCAGCGGGTCTGGGGAACCGGCCAAGACTGAACCCCTACTCCCTACAGCTCGCAGCCCAGTGCGCTCCTGGGGCAGCCCCGGCTTTGCCTTGCCCGGCGACCCTATGCCAGTGCGGCCGCCCAGGTAAGTGACAGTGGCCTTGGTAGAGGGTGTAGGAACCGGGGCCGCTTCGGCTCCCACCTCCCCGCCGCCGGCAGGGGTCCCTCTTCGTCCGAGTCACCTGCCTACAGCTCTGGCGCCGAAAGTAGGGGAAAGGGCAAGCCAGGGTGCCCTGGGGTGAAACTGGGTGAAAGGTAACCAGACCCGCCCAGTCCCCGCCTTTTGCTCTCCTTGGCACACCGGAAGCCCCTTCATCTGTCTCGATAACCACCCCTTTCCCCAGGCAGTTCGGGACAAGTCAGATTCCCCCTCTTCTGAAGCTTCGACCAGGGAAAAACAGGCCAAGGCGGTATGTAGCCCCAAGGCCGCTGGGTGGACCTAAGCCAGGGCAGACCCACCTCAGCCAGCTCCCTTCAGCTCCCTTCTCCCTACCCAGGAATCTAAGTCCTTTGCTGTGGGGATGTTCAAGGGCCAGCTCATCACGGATCAGGTGTTCCCATTCCCGTCTGGTAAGGAAAGGATCGTCAGAGGTGGGGAGGGACGGGACGGTTTTCCGTGACAGCCTCGCCTGACCGGCCTGGTCCCCACCTTGCAGTGCTCAACGAGGAGCAGACACAATTTCTCAAAGAGCTAGTTGGGCCCGTGTCCCGTTTCTTCGAGGTGAGGAATGACTGGGGCTTGGTCCCTGGTGGGGTGGGTGAAGAGATATTAAGGAGCTTAAATAGAGCCTGGCTGTGGCATCCATGTGCCTTCCCCAGGAGGTGAATGATCCTGCTAAGAATGACACTCTGGAGAGGGTGGAAGAAACCACTATGCAGGGCCTCAAGGACCTCGGGGCCTTTGGTCTGCAAGTGCCCAGTGAGCTGGGCGGTGTAGGCCTCTGCAACACCCAGGTGAGGGGAGCCCTCTCTCCACTTCCTATCATCCCCATGCTCCAGCTTGGCAGATTCACCTCTTTCTTCATCCCTAGGGCTAAGGTCTCTTCCAAGCACCTGCTCTGGGGCCTGTGAAACATACACTCACCCTCTAACAATAACACAATCTACACGCACCTCCTTCTGGTTCCCAAGTAGTTATAAATCTCTAAGTTGGGGAATGCCCGACAAGAGCATAGTAGGAAGTCTCCCTCCTACCAGACTTTCATGGTCTGGTTTCCTTCTCTCCACACTCATTCTGTGAGGATGGCCCACATCAGGCCCTGCCCTGTTGCCCACACTTTCCTGCTAAGGGCAGGTCCCCATGAAGCTAGTTACAGCACCAGACGCCTGCTTCCCCTCCAGTATACCCGCTTGGTGGAGATCGTGGGCATGCACGACCTTGGCGTGGGCATTACCCTGGGTGCCCATCAGAGCATCGGTTTCAAAGGCATCCTGCTCTTTGGCACAAAGGCCCAGAAAGAAAAGTACCTCCCCAAACTGGCATCTGGTGAGACAACTCTAGGAGACCCAGGGATTGGGGGTGTCCTGGGCTTGGTACTGATTAGGCCAGTTGGCAATTAGATCACTGCATAGCTGGGCATTTCGGTTGGGGGAGGTTATAAACTGGATGTTGCTAGAGGTGTTAAGGGGGAACTGCCTGGGGAGATGAGGAAGCCAGCTGAGGGAACTCTGGTGCCCAACAGGACTCATGGTAAAGAAGCCCTGTCCCCTACAGGGGAAACTTTGGCCGCTTTCTGTCTAACCGAGCCCTCAAGTGGGTCAGATGCAGCCTCCATCCGAAGCTCCGCTGTGCCTAGCCCCTGTGGAAAATATTACACCCTCAATGGAACCAAGATTTGGATCAGGCAATCTTCCCATTTCTTCCCTTTTTTCCCCTCTGCCCAGTCCCAGGCCCCACTGCTCCGGGTCCTCCATGTCCTGACTGCCTTCTCATTCTTCCACAGTAATGGGGGCCTGGCAGACATCTTCACAGTCTTTGCCAAGACACCAGTTACAGATGCAACCACAGGGACCGTGAAGGAGAAGATCACAGCTTTTGTAGTGGAGAAGAGCTTTGGGGGTGTTACCCAGTGAGTGGGTTTGGGGAGGAAGGACCAAGGAGGCAGTACTGTGCTCATGACAGATGGTTGTTACAGGTCACCTTGGGGGGGGTGTGCAAAAGCCAAAGCAGGTATACAATACATGCCCTTTGGGATTAACATGTATGGAACTGATCTAAAGTATTGGCTCTAGCAACCAAGTCCAACGTGTGGTAGCAGGACATAGTGAGCCTCCTTAGTCCTCAGGGCATTCAGGAAGTGTTCCCAGAACCCCAGTAGCAATCTGTTAAACACACCTCTACTTTCTTATCCTGTCCTGTCACAGTGGGCCCCCTGAGAAGAAGATGGGCATCAAGGCCTCCAACACAGCAAGTGTGTTCTTTGATGGAGTACGGGTGCCAGCAGAGAACGTGCTGGGTGAGGTGGGGGGCGGCTTCAAGGTTGCCATGCATATCCTCAACAATGGAAGGTTTGGCATGGCCGCAGCTCTAGGAGGCACCATGAGAAGCATCATTGCCAAGGCGGTGAGTACCCTGCCTAGGTCACTAGCTAGCCTGAATGTGAGTAACATTATTAACCTCCTTTCCGTGTGTTCCTATTCCCATCATGCAGGCGTTCCCCACAGCAGACCCTGCCCCCTAGCAGCTCCAGACCTGCGATCTTATTTCTCCATCCACCTTGGACCCATCCCCAGCCCGTCTCCTAGGGAAATTGCAGAAACAGTGAACCATAGTGGGATGCATGTACTCTCTTCCAGGTGGATCATGCTGCGAATCGTACCCAGTTTGGGGAGAAAATTCACAACTTTGGGCTGATCCAGGAGAAGCTGGCCCGGATGGCTACGCTGCAGTATGTGACTGAGGTGAGGGCCCCTTTCCCTGGAGCCCCTGAGGCTTTCTTCCCAGTCGGTCAGACTACAACCCCCAGCAGCACCTGGGGCAGTGGGTCTCCAGCTTTACACCAATGCCCTAGGGGATGCGGGGAGGCATAGCCAGCTCAGCTTCTGCAGAAGGACAAGAGCAATACTGTTCCACTGAGGTGCTTCCCAGAGGTGCCAGAAGTTAACTCTACTCCCATCCCCATCCCTTTCAAGAAGTCAAGTGCCTGGAAGCACCAATGAACTGATTCAGGGGACCAAATATTTAGATGTGCCTGACCTGACCACAGAGTTAAAGGTGAATGGAAGGGCCTGGGGAGCTAGGCCTGACCTGGTCTGAGAGATTTGGTGATCAGGTTAAGTCTGATGCAGCCCTTTTCAACTTTCCTTTCCATGTCCCAACCATGCAACCTCAGTCCATGGCTTACATGGTGAGTGCCAACATGGACCAGGGATCCACGGACTTCCAGATAGAAGCCGCCATCAGCAAAATCTTTGCCTCGGTGAGGCCCCAGGCATGCTGGGAGGGAAAGTCCAGTTTGGGAGATCAGCCTGGTTCTCATCTGGTTCTTTGTCTCTAGGAAGCAGCCTGGAAGGTGACAGACGAGTGCATCCAAATCATGGGGGGCATGGGCTTCATGAAGGTACAGGGTGGTCCTTTTTGCACGGATCCTCAGTTGGGCTGGGAATGGGTTGGCACATCTCAGCAGGAGCTTACGATCTGTCTTCCCCGGTGGTAGGAGACTGGGGTAGAGCGTGTACTCCGAGATATTCGCATCTTCCGCATCTTTGAAGGGACAAACGACATTCTCCGGTTGTTTGTGGCTCTGCAGGGCTGTATGGTAAGAGAGGAGAACAGGGGAGAAGAGGTGGGGAAGACAGTGAGTCCTGACTGTTGGACCCTCCTCTCTCATAGGACAAAGGAAAGGAGCTCTCTGGGCTTGGCAGTGCTCTTAAGAATCCTTTTGGGAATGCTGGACTCCTGCTAGGAGAGGCAGGCAAGCAGCTGAGGAGGTAGGCTTAGGGGGTGCGACGGGGCAGGGCAGGGCAGGGTGATGTATGGCAACTGACCAGTCGTTCTCCCTCTTCTTCTAAGACGGGCAGGACTGGGCAGTGGCCTGAGTCTCAGTGGAATCGTCCACCCAGAGTTGAGCCGAAGTGGTGAGCTGGTGAGTAGTCAAGGCGGGGGGGGTGAGGCTGTGCCCAGAGCTGCTGAAGCAGACCTTCTGAGCCCTGTACACCTTCCCCATCTTCTCAGGCAGTGCAGGCTCTGGAGCAGTTTGCCATTGTGGTAGAGGCCAAGCTGATAAAACACAGGAAGGGAATTGTCAGTGAGTGAGCTCGGCCCATTCCCACCCCCTCCCTTTCCTCTCCCTCAAATTAATGCCCCCCACCCCTCTCCCATCTACCTGACAGATGAACAGTTCCTGCTGCAGCGTCTGGCAGATGGGGCCATTGACCTCTATGCCATGGTGGTGGTTCTCTCCAGGTGAGGCGGCAGTGAGGGAGACATGTGCCACAGGAGGGGATGGGCCAGGGTCACAGCCCAGATTCATTTTCTCCTCCTGCTTCCCACCAGGGCCTCAAGATCCCTGAGTGAGGGCCACCCCACAGCCCAGCATGAGAAAATGCTCTGTGACACCTGGTGTACTGAGGTGAGACTCGGGCTGCCAAGCGTAGGTGGGGTCTCAAGGCACAAGCCTGAACCCCTCCTTCCCCTCTCCTCAGGCTGCAGCCCGGATCCGGGAGAACATGGCGGCTCTGCAGTCTGACCCCCAGCAACAGGAGCTATTCCGGAACTTCAAAAGCATCTCCACAGCCTTGGTGGAGCGAAGTGGCATGGTCACCAGCAACCCGCTTGGCTTCTGAGTACTCCCAGCTAGGCCTGGCCTGTTTATGTGCCTTCTCTTAAGCCAAAGCCAAGGCCCCTTTCCCTGGGGGCCCCGGTTTGCCCTGAAGGGCCTGCTGCTCCCAGGACTGTGCCTGCTCTCAGGAGCACTTACTGCCTCACAAATTATAAAGTTTCTAACAAGTCATGCTTTGCTGCTGTCTCAGTTCTTTCCCTTAGCTGCCTGCTTCCCTCCCAAAGAAAGGAGCCAGAGGCGTGGGGAGTTTGCCTCTATTGCTTTATTTGGTGTTTTATACAAGTGACTAAAATAAATAAAGTAACAAAGGCAGCTACGTGGCCCCAAATGCCAAATACCCCAGCTTTCTTGGACTGCTGTCTAGGGTGACCAACCCCCTTCCTCCTCCCAGGGTACCACTGACCACCTCCCACCCTGTGCAGCAAGGCAAAGCCGACTAGGCAACTAGAGGAGGAGGTCACATTCTGGGTTTAGAAAAGGGGTCCCAGGAGATGGGGATTCTTCATATAAAAGAGGAAATGTCTATTAAAAAAATAGTCCCAAAAATGTAAAAAAAAGTCTATTTTAACCCCCAAAAAGGCTTATAAAAAACAGTAAAGCTAAAAATAACCAAAGGTCCCTTGTCTACCCCTGAGAGAAGGGGGAGGAACCAGGCACTGCTGGTGAGAGTCATAGTGGCAATAACTCCACAGCAGCTGGCAGGCTGAGCCCAGGCACTACGAGGAGTAAGGAGCATGTGATTCACAAGACACCTAATCACAGAACAGGAGCACCAAGCCGAGACTGGATGGGCCCAGGGTGGAAACCCAACATGGCCCCACAGTGGGCTCTACATAACATCCACAAAGAACTCACTGGGGTTGCCCATGGCCATGTGGAAGCTTTGGCGGCTGGCTGTCAGTTCTGGGGGCACAGAGCCCAGGTCTCTGACTGGAGGGGCCCCCGGGGGCTGCACTGCTGGGGGTACAGGGGGCGGGGGTGGGGGCATCATGACCACCATCATGGGGTTATAGGGGAGGGCCATGCCAGGGGGTGGTCCATAGGGATGGAGCCCTGGGTGGGCTCGGAGATTGGGAGCACCCCCAGTTGAGCCTCTGGAGGGGAGAGGACCCCCATCGCCAGTCCCACCAGGTTCCCCACCCCATCGGACGCTGCCCCCTCGGCTGGAGGGCTCGGACTCACTGCCGCTGCCGGACTTGGACTCGGGGGCCCGATCCTCGGGCCTCCCTGTGCGTCCTGCCCCACCATCACTTCGTGTGGACTCACTGCTTCGGCTGCCTGTGGGGGGAGTGGGGATGCGGCAACTGAGCCCTAGCCCAGCTGCGCTGGCTCCCCCCACCCCAGCCTTTCCCCCCTGGTTCCGCTCTGCTCCGCCCTCAGATCCTGGCTGTATCAGTATCTGGGGGTGACTTACCCTCACTGTGCTGGCTGCTGGCACTGCCCCCACCGTAGGTGTAGGATGAAAGCTCATGGTAGGGTGGGGGCTGGGGGCTGTAGGGGTGCGGGGCTGGGTATTGGTAGGAGAAGGTGGGCAGGAGAGGCCAGGGGGTGGCCCCAGGTAGAGGAGCCAGGGTGTCCTGGTCTGAAGCCCCACTGGAGCCATCGTTGTCATTCAGAGACAGGTTGACTAAGTCTGGAAAGCAGGGGAAGAGAATAAGAAATCACTGCTTCAAGAGGCCATGGCCTCAAATACTCAATGGAGGGGAACTGGGACCAGACCAACCCATGATGGGGGTTAAAACGGGGGTCACAAGGGCCTCTGACAGGAAATTCCCCACCTACTGCTGCCATCAGGGCAGGGGCACAGCCAGGGCCACCACTAGCTCATATGCTCTTGTGGGACTCAGGAAGAGGTGCCTTTCTCGACAGCAGACACAGCCCTGCACGTGGTGCAGGACTTGTCCAGCGGCACATGGGTGGACGTCAAACTCCACCTGGGCCAGTGTAGGACCTAGTACAGGACACATACTGCTTAACCCGTCCTCCATGGCCCTGGCTGGGTTTCCAGGCTAGGTCTGGGGTTGGAGCGACAGAACAAGGTAGGCAGAGCTGGACTCCTAGGGCTGGGGCAGGGGCACTCACAACTTTCACAGCCACCACTGAGGTCCCCGAAGACATAATAGCACTGCTCAGAGAAGGTGATCTTGTTTACGGTATGTCGGATCAGGCCTGCCTTGAGCAGGCCGCTGGCGTACTTGCGGGCCTCCCGCCGCTCAGGAAAGCCCTCCACGTGATGGTAGAGCCAGTCAACCACATCTGAGCCTGGGAGCAGGCACAGTGGAAAGAGGCCTCAGAGTCTCCTCCCAACTTCTGTCCTCACCCCTGCCTGTGCCATTCCCAGCTTTGGTCACCTCTCCCTCCCCTCCCCATGCCACCTGCCCAGGGCCCAGCTGTACCTAGAAAGGCATTAGGGATGGTGATCTTGAGCCACATGCGGTCCCGGACTTCCAGCCCCGACTCTGGAGCTGCCATGGCCTTGGTCACAGATGCCATGTCTGTATGGATGGAGAGGCCCCGGCCCTCACAGCCTGGTGGAGGAAACAACGAGTTATCAGGGGTAGGACACACTTACACAGGAGTGGCAGGTCAAGCCATCACCTCTGGGGGGGAGGGGGCTCACCATCAGGCAAAGAGGATCCAGACGTGATGGTGCTCATGGATGAGGAGCCTGGATAGGCTGGGAAGGTACCAGTCAGTGCAGCAGAGTGTGACACCCAGGCAGCAGGGTCAATTGGCTGGATGGGCTCATCTGGGACAAAGAAGGCCACCAAGATGACCACTTCTCAGTCCCAGAAAACCAGCCTTGTCCCTCCCTGACTCAGACTCTGGTCCTCGCCTCTACCTGGCCCCTCCTCCACCTGCCCCAGCCTCAGGCACCTCTTTGAACATCACTCACTTCGGGGGAGGGTGAAATAGGCCTGGGGAGAGGGATCCCAGCACTTGGCCACAGTCAGCACGATGGGGCTGTGGAGAAGAGGAGGCCAGTCAGGGGGTAGTGCAGGAGGAGGCCTCAGGAGGGCAGAGGCCTGGAACAAGAATGGACTGAGAGACAGAAAGAGGGCGAGAAGAAAAGAGCACATACATGGCTGGGCCAGAGGTCAGGGTGGGAAAGCTCCACAACGTGGATGACTCACCAACAAGAATAACTCTTAAAAACACACTGCTGAGTGAAACAAAGGAGTACACGCTGCACAATTCTATTCACAGAAAGTTCAAAAACAGGTAAAACTAAACTGTGTTGTTTAAGGATGGTAAACTATGGGTGGTAAACTATCAAGTGAAGCGAACATTTCTTTGTCACGGTGATGTCCAAAGAAGCTAGGAGAGTGACTAACCCTAGGGGGAGTGTGATGGTTGGCACAGGACGGGACAGTGCGGGCAGAGGACGGGGGGGTATAGACAGTCTTCTATTTCATGATCTAGGTGGTGGTAACATGGGTATTCACTCTAAAATCATTCACTACATTACGTGTTTTCATTTCATGTACTGAGTGTTGTCTCACCACTTACTAAAACTACAAAACAAAAGGTGAAAGAGAAAAAACAACAGGACTGTGGACCTGAGACCAACTCAGAGACTCACCCTGGCTTGTGCACAATGTCCCTCAGCACCCGCACAGCATCATCATTACTCATGTTCTCAAAATTCATGTCATTCACCTAGACATGAGGGGAGGTTGGTCAGAGGCAGGGTGGGACCGGCTACAGAGAGCCCCTGGCACTGGTCCTGCCCCAGCACACCTGCAAAAGCATGTCCCCTGGCTCGATGCGCCCATCGGCCGCCACAGCCCCACCCTTCATGATGGAGCCGATGTAGATGCCTCCATCTCCCCGCTCGTTGCTTTGGCCCACAATGGAGATGCCCAGGAAGTTGTACTTCTCTGTGGAGACAGTCCATGTAAGGAGGGGAAGCCCCAGATGAGTGACTGCAGGGAACCCTGGAGACCAGATCCTCCCCATACTCCCAGCCTCAGGCTGCTCCCTACATACCCATGTTGAGTGTGACTGTGATGATGTTGAGAGACATGGTGGAATCTGTGACGCTGCTGAAGGATGAGCTCTGTGGTGGGAAAAGGGGAAGGACCTGCAGTGCCCTTCAGGAACCCAGGATAAGCCCTGGGCTCTGTCGGTGTCCTAGGACCCTCTAAACCGAGGTCCATGCCCTCACCTTCTCCAAATCCCAGTTGCCCAAGGGGATCCCCCTCACCCTCTCCAGGCGGGGTGGCCGCTGTTTCCTCCGCCGCCGGTGGCGCTTAAGGAGGCGGGAGGCACTGCTCTGCTCTGTGGAACTGCTGAACCTGTCAGGAGGTGGGAAGGGGAGCACTTATAGGCTGAGGTGGTCATGGGGCCAAGAGAAAGAAGGACAGACAGTATTGACTGGAAGGAGGGAGGAAAGGGAGCTGGAAGCCCTGGGGAGATGAGTGGAGCCATACCTGCTCATGGTATCGTCCTCGTCCGAGTCCCCCAGGCTGGTACTCTCCAGCTCACTGGTCATAAGAGTAGAGGAACTCTCGTACCCAGACAGGTGGCGCTCCAGTCTTGAGGGGCCGGCAGGCCTGTGGCCCCCAGCTGCATATGAACAGGAAGCTTGGGAACCAGGCCTCCCACTCCTCACCCCCACCAAGGCCAAGGTCTGGCCCAGCCCTTCCTGGCCCCCAGGCTACCAGCCTCCAGGGCCTGCCCCTCACCGCCATGCTCACTGCTGTCTCTCCTGCGAGGCCGCTCTCGCCTCAGTGAAACTACTGACTCGGTTTCCGTCTCAGGCTCCAGATTTTCATGGCTGCTGGACATATTAGGGCTAGATAGGCAGAAATGGTTTCCAACCCATGTCAGAAGAACAGGGCTCCAAATCCTCAGCTTCTCCTTCCAAAGGGTTTGGATTCCCTCGTCACCTCCCTCCCCTGGGTTCAAGAATCCAAAGGACTCACTGGAAGGATGGAGGCCTCGAGTCCCCAATGCCGCTGGTCCTCTCTGGTGGCAAAGGGGGTAACGGTGGGGGAGGAGGCGCCAGTTCTGTGCGAGGCTCATGGGCTGGAGGAGGCATCTCAGGTGGGGGATTATCTGATGACACTAGCTAGAAGGATGCAAGTGATAAAAAGCAGCTCAATTGGAAGATGGGGTATAAAAGATGGCAGTAAGAAAGGATTTGAAAAGAGACAGAGTCTGAGAGAGCCTGGAGAACAACCCAAAAAAGCAGTAGCAAGTATTAGAGGCTCCAGAAGGAGAAGGCTGAGGAGCTCCCGGGCAAAGAGCTAAGGTCTCCAACACCTGGGATGGGGAGGGCTACAGACACAGAACTGAAGCTTGGAGGATCGTGGCAGTACTGAGGGGACTGGGTCCTCAGAGTCAGGGTCCCTTACCCAGGATACCACCCTTCCATTGAAGCAGGGGAGGCGGGCATTGTCGTCTGAAATTTCCTCTTTCACCACCCTGCCGAGAGACCAGATAGAGGTCAGTGAGCTAGACTTGCGATCCCATGTGAAGGTTCTTGAAATATTTATCCAGCTCAAGGATGTTGACTTTCTCCTGCCCTGTCCAAGTTCTCTTCTCTTGTGCTGAAATAACTCACTCCTACACCCAAGAAATCCCCAAACTCAATTCCCTTTCCTTATTTCTCCTTCTCTCCTCAGCTCATCCTCAGGGGCACAGTGCTGCTACAAAGACATCCTTGAGGGCCAGGCGTGGTGGCTATCGCCTGTAATCCTAGCACTCTGGGAGGCCGAGGCAAGCGGATCGCTCAAGGTCA
>VBSM01001082.1:3082714-3104462 GCA_008086735.1 Cheirogaleus medius
ACTTCAGTTCCCATCAAGCCATGTGATGGCGCACGCGCAAAACGCCGCTCCCCTGCCCCGGGGAGTGGCGGGGGTACTGGGAGCAAGACGATAGCGCGGAAGAGCACGCGCAGGCCCCCGGGAAATGTAGGCTGGGCGGGACCAAAAAAGAAGAGGAAGAAACGATTAGAACTCTCGGCCACCATACTGCCTCTTTCTGCATAGTCTTTCTTCCCCCGGGGACCGCCCCACTTCCGGCCAGTCGGAGAAATGATTGTCGGGACATGAAGTTTTTCTGGTGATAATGGCGCCCTCCTCCCAGTTTTCTCCCTCCCTCAGATTCCACTCCACTGGATCGCACACGCCGGCAGTCTGGCCAAGAGACATGCAACTGAAAGCAATCCTTTTACCAGCTCCCACTCACGAAAATCTGCTGCTCTTTAATCGAAAATGTTACAACAAATTTGGATGTCTAAATTTGACTGGCTTTAAAAAAAAATAAAAATAAAAAACTAATCTGGATGTTTTTATCTAAAACAGGTACTTTCAAACAGTCTTCTGTAGGAACCCACAGTAAAAAATAGAGTTTTTTATATCAATATTTTTAACATTTAGTTCTACATACGTATTTTATATACACATAGATAGGCTGGGCGTGGTGGCTGATGCCTGTAATCTTAGCACTTTGGGTGATGGAGGTGGGAGGATCGCTTGAGCCCAGGAGTTCCACACCATCCTGAGCAACATAGTTGAGACCCTGTTTCTACAAAATATAGAAAAATTAGCCAGGCATGGTGGCGCACACATGTAGTCCCAGCTACTCAGGAGGCTGAGGCAGGAGGGTCGCTTGAGCCCAGAAGTCTGAGGTTGCAGTGAGCTGTGACCCCACTGCACTCTAGGCTGGGCAAAAGAGTGAGACCCTGTCTCAAAATAAATAAATAAATATTGGCCAGGCTGGAGGCTCACGCCTGTAATCCTAGCACTCTGGGAGGCCGAGGCAGGCAGGCGGATGGTTTGAGTTTAGGAGTTCCAGACCAGCCTAAGCAAGAGCGAGACTCATCTCTACCAAAAATAGAAAAAATTAGCCAGGCATGGTGGCTCATGCCTGTAGTCCCAGCTACTTGGGAGGCTGAGGCAGAAGGATCGCTTGAGCCCAGCAGTTTAAGGTTGCTGTGAGCTAGGCTGACGCCATGGCACTCTAGCCAGGGAAACAGAATGAGTCTCTGTCTCAAAAAAATAAATAGATAAATAAATAAAATTTCATGAAAACGATACTCAGAGTGTTCCATGACAACAAAATCACCCCTGTACAGAGATGGGGAAAAGCCCAACATGAACAGAATAAACCAAAATTTACTTCTATCCCTCCAACCTGTACCTATTCCTCCTTTTTCCCCACCACTGAAGCCCATGACGCCTCCAGGAAACTAAAAACAAAAGGGTGAGGGGGCAACACGAGGCAAAATTCAGTTCAGCTTGGTGGTTTCCTCTTTATTGATGTGCCTCCTACCTTCCCCCCACCCCAATTTCAGTCCCTTCCAACTACCCCCATAAAAGAAGGTAGTGAAAGGAAGGGATTGCTGGGGTTCCGAGCCCCTAGGGCAGTTAGAAAGGGAACAGAAACCAAAACAATCACTGGATGTGACTGAGATTGACAATCAAGAAATCTAAAGCAGAATGGGAAAGGTGGGCAGAGAAAGGGAAAGAAAGGAGAAAGGAGAGGTACAAGAGGCCATCTCCTCCATTACCCCTCCTGCTAAGAGGAGCTGGAGAGAAGGCCTTAAACATTAAGAAGTGCAGGTCCTGAAGAAAAGAGGTGGTGTTTCAGCCTGGAGGAGGAGGAGGAGGTCAAGGAAGAGGGGCCACCTCTCTCTTTGTAGAATGAGAACCCCCCTTCCCACACCTCAGGGGCAGCAGCTTCACAGACCGTAGACACTTTCATCACTGTAGGCAATGTATAGAAAGAAGTCTTCTTCATGGTGTTCCTGGGGTGAAAGCAGAAAATGGTGTTCAGGTAACCAGGCTTCAGTTACTTGAACCAACCACCAGCCAGACACGTTCTTCAAAAACTATTTTTGAAGACCTCCAAAACCAATGCCTGACTCTCTCCCTCACTGACTCCATGTGCAAGCAACCAAGCAGTATCATTCCTATAGCAATCCTGAGCAAAAGATCTCAAAGTGTTCTCTGCTGCCTTGGAAAGGGGAGGAGGACCGGGGGGAGTACTGATCAGAACTGTTCCTCCAGTTCACTGTTCTCTTCTCTTCTCTCTACTCCCAATGTTCTATTTAAACCCCCAACCCAGAACAATCATGAAATTTTAAGACAAGCTAGCCAGCTAGTCCAATAACTGCTAACCTAACACTTTCTTTCCCTCGAGATCTTCCAAGACTCTTCCCCAAAGCCACCACTGCTTCCTAGTTGCCATACCTGGTATAGCTGACCCATCGTGGCACTGGTAGGTGGAATGACATTGTTGACAAAGAAGAACAAGGCATCCTCAGCTCGGAGATGAATTCGCTTCCGTATCAGGAAGTAGAACTGACCAACTGCCAAAGATACAAGGTACAAGAAAGTCACAGAGATCATAAACACCTTCAAAAGAACAGCTGGTAGGTGGAGCCTCCTCCCACAGAGATTGTACTCCCACCCACAGAAAGCAAACCTGGGTCTTGGGTCAGGTTCCCACCTGTGAGATCAGAAGGCACCAGGTATTTCTTTTTGTCCAGGTCTCCTATTCGAGCTTTGGGAGCCTTTTCTACTATCACCTGATAAAGGACAAATGAAAATTAGGAAACATAAAGAATACAACCCTGCAGCTCCACCTGTCAAGAATTCAAGCAACAATATTCCTAGCACCTTAATCTACCCCCGACTAATTTCTTTGTCTCTGCACACGCGGTACAGCAGTGTGTCAGAGATCCTGACCCCACCGACTGTAGCTACCTAAATATCCAGGATCAAGCCCGGAATAGGGCGCCATAATAAACAACTCTCTCAATCAAAGACGACTTGCCTGGGCCAACTAGAGCTTCAACCTCGCAATCCTAGCTAACTGGGGAGATGACCGTGTGAAGCTCAGGCTGTCAAACTCCCTAAGGCCTCCACTCACACGAATGCCAAGGTTTCTCTCTCCGGTCCACATCCCCTCATCCTCCGCTCTATCGCTACCCCACTCCTTTCACCCTCGGTCCCAGGGACAGCAGTTTCAGGCTCGCTACGAAGCCCACCACAGCCGGCAGCCTGATCCCCGAGCAGCCAGTCCCGGACCCAAACCCAGGCTGTGGCGTCAGCGTCAGCGTCCCAAGTCCTCTGCCCTGGCTACTGTCCTCACCGGGACCCGGTCCGGGTATTTCTTTCGGATCTTCTCGCCCTCAGAGCGGCGCTTCTCGAACGGATGCTCCTCTTTGTACACGAACTTCATCCTCCCGGGAACCGGGCTGGACCGGGCTGGGCTGCGGGAACCCGGCGGGGGGGGGCCGGGACGGGGGGCGGTGGCGACGCCGGCGACGCGCGGGCGGATTCAGCGGAGCGATCCACGAATTTGCGCCACTTCCCTATTCACCAACCCCGCCCCCAGCCATCGGGGGCAGCCCAACCCGCTAAGATACGCCTCTAGCCCAGCGGCAGTAACGCTGCTAACGTAGCACCACCCACTGACCGCCCCCCTCACGCCATCGGCGTAATCGCTTTGGCATCAATTTGTGAACTACGCAAGCGACGTAGCAAAGGTGGATGGCCTTTGCTATTGTCGAAAATAACTGAAAACCCATTTTCCGACCTTCCGCCCCACACCCACAAAGCTGGGAATGAAAAGAGGTAAGATATGGTAATCATAATATGACTTGGCTCGCCAAGTTCTTTTCGGAAATAACGTAGAAGAGCAGAGACAAGTACAAGGTTAGCTATTCACGAAACGTGTTGCTACGCTGAAGGCGGCCGTTGACACCAAAACAAAATAGTACCCAAGTGGCTGAGAAGGTCTCCAGAAATAAGAGGCCAAAAAGGAAACAGATGTTTGGAGAGACGTATAGAACGCTAAGTTCCAGGAGTGGACCAATAGTGACTGCGGAGGAGGTCCAAAAGGTAGGGACTACGCCAGCGCGGAGGAACACTTTCAGGATTTGTATGACCGAATCATGTGATCTCAGAGGAGGGCGGAGCGTCACGTGGCGGGTGCAAGGATGTAGAGCCGGCTTCGAGAAGGAAGAGGAGGAGGAGGACGCTGGGGAGGTGGAATCCGTGGGGCTAGAGCCGGGAGGGAGGCTGTCCTCGCCCGAACAGTGGCGGTCGTGGGCAGCAGCCGCCTGGGGGCAGCGCCCGCTTAGCCTGTCCACGTCAGTCCTACAGGCCAAGCCCGGTCTTTCTCCAACTATATGCCCTTTGGGCGTCCAGGTTTTTCTTTTCATGTTTCTTATAGGCCATGGCTCTCTAAAGGTGTCTGTCCTTCCACTCCCCACCAGAGCGCCCATCCTGTCACTCCGCATTTCCCGCTAAAGCATCTGATGTAGACTTTCGCTATTCCATTCCCATACTCAACATCACCTTTCCCCTTACCCCTTAGGTCCAACAGCAGTCTCTCCCCCCTCTGCTTCGAGGACAGGGTGGCTGTGAACAAAGTACCCTCCCTTCATTTCCCAAAACCCCAGAGAATGATCTAGGGCAGCTTTGGTTTCAAAGTTATAATGCATGGTTTAAAAGAGAGGAAAGGAAAAAAAGAGAGAAAGCTGGTTACAGGTCTGAGGAAATCTAGGGAGAGGGAAAAAAGAAGGAAAGTAAGGGGAGACAAATTTGGGGACAGTCCAGTGGCCCAAAATCCCAGTCTCCCACCCACAGCGCAGACCTTGGAGCAGGAGTGAAGAATTGGATCAGTTTTGTACAAGAGTTTTTAAAAAATCAAATCACAACAAAGCTGACTTGGCGTCTCTTTGAGCCTCCCGGATCATCGTGTCTGTCTGTCTCTCACTCTGGCCAGTCCTGCCTCTCCACCACAGACATTGTTCCGGCTCTCCTAGACCTCCGCCTGTGTCCCAGTCTGGGGTTTCCATGGAGTGTGAACACGAAGTTAGAGTGAGGCTGCTTCAGAGTCCGGCCCACGTGTCCATCCAGACTCCAAGTGGAGTGCGGGGCTCCCAGGGCAGAGAGGGTGAGAGGGGCAGACCCTGCCCAGGCAGTCCTCACATTGGACAGGGCATCAGACGGCATCCCAAGGGCTCGCCCTCCCTTTCCCCCCCACCCCAACTCAGGTGGAGGGGGGGCAGCTGTCACCAGAGCCTATGTTGGTGAAGGTTTCGGCTCAGCACAGAACGAACATCAGCGGTGAACCTGGGATGACAATAACTTGCGTTGGTAGAGTATCTCATAGTTGCTATCCTCACAACACCAGTGTAAGGTGGCATCACTGGAGATGTGGGGCTGATATTATCTCCATTTTCACATGATGAGGAATGTTCAATGTCCCCAAAACCCAATAGCTAAAAGTGATGAGCTCTGGAGTAAAAAGACCTGGGTCCAAATGCTAAGTTCTTAAGGGAAGAGAGGAAAGTAAATAAAACAAGACAAACTTTGTTTATTCCCTTTGGATCCCCCACCTCCTCCTTTCCTCAGAAAGCCAAGTGTCTAGAGCCCACTTCCCTTACCTGAGGGCATCCAGCATCGGGAGCAGGTTGAGAAGGGCTGTGTCACTGGGGTCACTGAACCAGGATTTGATGGGGATGGCATTGTCTAGTGTTTGTGAAAATGCAGATGAGAAGAAACAAAGGATTTAAGAGAGACTAGATGTTTTTATATACCTCCCCCTACCCAAAGTCAACCTCAGTAAAACCTTCTTGATTTATCCTCCAAAATAAAATTTAATTTTAATCACCAGATCTTAGTGTGAGGCTTCTAGTCAAATCTATTGCCATTGTGCCTCACTTGAAAAAAATTTGATGTAAGAAATCTGATTTGTGAAATGGACATATGGGGGAGTGTCTCATTTGAAATAGAGAACTTGCATTTGGACCTATAATAAACTAGCAAATTCCAGCTCTCAAAGACCAAGGCCCAGGTCATCTGCCTCCTCGTTCCCAGCAGTCAAAATACCTTCTCAGAACCATGTTCTGGTCCTGCCAGACTCACCACCTTCCCCCATACCTGGATGGCTCCTGTAAGCCCCAGGGGAGTTATCCAGGATCACAATGCTGGAGAGGTCACTGTGGACCACAGAGAGGTCCTTGATGTAGCTGCCCAACTCCAAAGTGCAGTGCTGGAAGGTAGGGGATAATCAAGTATGCCTCCCCCAGACCCTCTCCAAGGCAATTGCCCCAAACCCAGATCCCTCCCTGGTGGTCTACTTCCTGGGCTTCACTCTTAGACCTATATTCTAGCCCCTTACTTGTCTGTAGTATCTCCTCTTGAGAATGCTTCTGCTATTGTCCAGTTTATCTGCCACAGCAGAGCCATAGATCTCCATGCTTGCTGTAAACACAACCAGCTCATACCACTGGCTCACCTGAAATAGATTGGGGAAGAGGGAAATGTCATATATCGTGATCATTCATTTAACCATACAGTTCTCTTTCACTAGGATGCCAGCCTAGTCCTTCAAGCCTTCCATCAACATCAGTGTCTCTGGAGATGCAAAATTCTGAACCACCCCCAAACCTCAAAACTCAGTTTCAGAGATGCAAGAAAAAAAGAGAAAGATGCCTATGGCTTACATCAGCACAACAAATCAACCCCAACTACTGAAAGCCATTCCCCTACCATCCTACAGCCTCCCCTCTCCAAAACTGCCTTTACCCATTTCTTCTTATCACTTCCTCCAAATCCCCTAAATTCTCAGAGCCCTAAAACTATCACAGAGCTCCCTTTAGCTCCTGCAAACTTACCACTTCTAAGAAGAAATCCACATGGGGCCTCTTATGTACAAAAAAACGGACAGGATGTTTGTCTATTACCACCTGTAAAGGAACAAGGATGGGCTAGGGGAAGTCCTGAGCTCCACAACACAGGCTTAGAGGACACCCCAGCCAACCTTACCACCACCACCTGCTTCCCTCCTTCACGCTGACACTAGTACCAGGGGATGAGGACCAGATGCTCTGGGATCGGAAAAGGGAGTCCAGGGCTGGGCAGAGTAACAGATGTAACCATATCATCACTCCCCACTCCCACACACCTTGAGGATGAAGTCAGGAGGTGTTCCAGGCCGGACTGTGGGCCTCAGGACCCCATCATGGTGGGAGTGAATAAGTGTCTCATCCAGATCCAGCACCAAGATCTTCCTCTTCACCTGGGCTAAACCACAATGGGAAGGAATAACACCGACTGACCTCCGGCTCAGAGCTGCAATGCTACCTCACTTTAAAGGAGTATTCCCAGCCAGCATACTCACCTAGGCGATTCCGGGACACAGGAGATAAGGGAAGGATATCATATCGAACAGTTTGGTACTGAATTACCTAAGAATAGCAAGAGAGATGATTAGAACCCTTGAGGAGGATGTCTTCCACAGTAAAAATAAGAGGTAGCATATATTAAACATTTACCATATGCACTGTGTTTGTGATTTAGAATTATTTCTTTTAATCCTCAAAACAACCCTAATAATATTATCCCTGTTTTAAGGATGAAGAAACCAAGGCTTCGAGGAGTTAAATACTTTGCCTAAGGCCACACAGCTATGAATTATCTTATTTTTCTCCCCAATTAGAATGAAAACTCCATGAAAACATGGATTTTGTCTCAATCATGGCTGTATTCCCAGTGCTTAGAACACTGTAGCAAGGATAGTCAGTTAATATTAGAATAGATGCAGTGGTGGAGCCAGGATTGTACCCATACAGTCCAACCCAAGAACCTGCCCTCTTAACCATGACATGATCCTGCTATGCTGAACAAAGAAACACATGAGCCCCCCACCTTCACCCCAAGGATTGTCTGTGGCAACTTCCATCATCTCACATTGGGAACCAGGAGCCTCAGATTCCTTAGTAGACTGGGTAGGAGTTAGGAGAGGAGGTCCTTGGATTCCTCATGGGAACAGAGAATGAGGGAATCCAAAGGTTGTCAGGTCAGCTAAGTTCCTCTGGCTGGGGGCCACCAGACTTATTTTAACCAGCCACCTGTCCACATCTCTCTCCCCTAGCCAAGTCACAAGTTACAGGGAACCTCAGTCCTCTGAACAGCCTCCTTATCCTGGTACCTAGGGCAAGGCAGAGAACACTGGAAAGCCCCACCTGCCAAGCTGACTGACAGGGCATGCAGAGGGCCAGAGTGAGTAAGGGCTGTGAGTGAAAGGTGAAGAAGGGACAAGGACGTCATCACCTCAGCCTTTCAGCTCTGCTTCTCCAACCTTTCTCTAGAGGCTCCTATTTCCTAATACTTAGATCTCCCCATGCAAAGCCTGGCAATTCCTTCCTCTGCTCTTTCCTTCTAAGGCACAAATGCTCTTCAGTCCATCCCTAGGCCCCACAGCATACTAGAACCAGGTTCCCCCCTTGCAAATCAAGGGGCCCTCTCCCCCTAATCCCAAGGCATCCGCCCTTTTCTCCCTGGGCCCTGATGAAGGCCGAAACAGCTCGGGTGTCCTACCCTGCTATCTCGGGTTGCATATGCTGGGCATGTAGGGAATGCTCCAAGCATCTGCCAGAAAGGGGGTGGGGGAAGAAACCAGATTGGAAGGGAAGGGAGGACAAAAAGACTGTGTGGTCAGTGCTGCCCAAAGGAGAGTAATTTTGGAGGTAACTAACCTGTGGATGGGCTGGAGCACTACTCTCTCCACCCAGAATACTGATGTGTTAGGGAGAGAAAGTCAGAGAAGATGGCAGTCAACTCATAAAGAAAACCCAAGGAGCTAGCCCCAAACATATCTCAGCACCTCTGACCCCAAATTTTTCTTGGCTCCTAGCTCTAGTCACAGGGGAATAGCCCTGCCTACAACCACAACCATCCTGAACAGTCCTAACCCTAAATCAGGAAGTGGAAGGAGTAGATTGGTTAAAAAAAAAAAAAAAAAAAAAGAGGCCAGGCCCATTCCCCCAAATCAGTTAAGTCAACCACCACTACCATCCAGGGCTTTTTGGAAATTCCCTTGACCTATGCTGCTCCTACCTGGTTTTATTCTTTCAAATTGTATTGGGGTAAGCTAAAGAGTACAGACTGAGAACCTCTGTACTCCAGCTCACTAAATTCTCTCTAGACTCCTTTAGAAGATTCTCCCCAGTGGTGATGAGAACACAAGGGCACATTCATTAAAATGATGCTAGCTTAAGGCGCTCTGACTTTGGAGAAAAGCTATGGGGGAGGGAACCCAGAGATGCTTGGGTATATCCAAAGTCTCCACTCCCCTCAGTATCCCATATAATGCTAGGGTCTCCTGGAGAACAAGCGTGCCCTCAGAGTCAAGCCTTACAACTGACCAGCGCTGTCTTCTGACAGGGACACCCAAACTTTAATGTGATCCCTCCCACAACTAAAGAAGACCATTATAAAAGCATCATCTTTAGTCTCAGGGTCTCAATAAATCCAGATACCCACACTCAGACTATGATGTAAGTTTTCCGAGCCTTTTTGGGGGAGTACCCTTAATGGAAACTGCAGGGGTTTCTCCTCACCCAGGGCTTTTTCTTAAGTTCCCATCCTTGTTTGTCACATAGGCCCTTCCACCTACCTCCACCCTTACACATAAGCCTATCTCTCTCTCCCTGGTTATGAGACCAAACACATACACAGGTTCTAATAGAAGGGTCTTTCACAAGCTCACATCAACTGATCTAGCTGCCATCAAACAGGTGTTCCCCGCGTCTCGGTTTCTTTAGCAACAACTCCAGCTTTCTTAAAGCGCGCCCCACCCACCACCCTAGCCCCCAAGAGTTGCCAAATCCTGTCCCATCTAGGCCCATCAAAACCCCTCAGGTCTCCGTTCTATTACAAAGGTCTCCTTCCTCCCCACCCCACGCCCCGTTTATGGTGCCCTAATTCTCCAGTGGAAAAAGCCCCCGGATTCCCTTCCTAGGCCCAAACACAGGCTTGACACTTTATGAAAACCCGTGCGCACCGCGGACAGAGGTCCCCACCACCTCCAGCGCCCACCCTGGCTCACCGTGCGGATCTGCCTCCGCAAAAGGTAAATGAAGAAGCTCCAGAGCTTGGCGGCGAAGGCCACGAACGTGCGCAGCCCCAGCAGACACTGCGTCCGCATCATCCCGATGACCCCGGCACCGCCGGCCCCGGGGCCCCCGCGGCCCAGCTCCGCCAGCCCCCCGGGGGCAGCCCCCCGCCACCGGGAGGGGGAACGGGGGCCCCGAGTGGCACGAGAGGCTGCAGAAAGGGGCAGGGAGCGGGCGGCTCAGAAAGCCACCCCCGACGAGGGAAAAGCCCAGAGGAACGGGGAGCTGGGGGACAGGCGTGGGCAGCCCGCGGGGGCCCACATGGGCGGGGAGTGGCACCGACGGCTTCGCGAAGGTTGCTGGCCGAGATAGGTCGGGCTAGGAAGGGGTCCTCGGAGACCGGGAGGGAAGGGGATGGATAATTGGGGGAGGGGGTTGTGGGGGAGGGGGTTAGGGAGAAGGGGAGAAGGGAGAAGGGAGGGGGAGGGGAAAGGGAAAAGCGGAGAGTGGCTCGCTGCGCAGGCGCGCTAGGGGGCTGCCCGCGGGAAAGGGGCGGGCAGGGGTAGCGGCGCGCGAAGGGCCTCGGCAGCGGAGAACGGGCCTGCCAAGCGAAGGAGCGGAGGAGGGGGAGGGGGAGCCAAAGGGGGCGGAGTGCTGGGCCGGAGCGGCCTCCCCCTCCCCGAGCTCGAGGGTCCTTTAGCTGCTGGAGAGCGGGGCTGCAGCCTCTGCAGCTGGGTTTCCCACTCTTACAGGCGCCATTTTACTGCCCAGAGGGCTCCCTCCTCCTCTCTTTCCCCCTCCTCTTCCCCTCTGACACTACTTCCGGTGGTGACGTGTATTCGCTTCACCCGGACTAATGTTCCCCCTAGTCGGTCTATGGGGGTAGGGATAAGCAAAGCGGAGAATGCTCCGAACAAGGCTGTAGTATCGCGCACGCGCTGAAGGTGGCTGCGGGGCGGGGCCTGGGACGAAGCAGAAGCAGGCCCCGCCTCGAACGGCGTGGACTGGGCGAACGTCACTTGCCCTTGTGGTCCGGACTGGGTGGGGGGGCGCCTCGTGGAGCTCCCTCCCTCCCGCCATTGACAACTGCCGCAACGGCTCTTCCCGCCCCAGTCGCAGTGACTATGTAGACCGCGGGTGTGGTCCCTATGAATGTGCGCTAGGGCTTGGGAGGGTACCCTCCATTAAGGCCCCCTGGGACTATTTAACGTAATCATCTCTCATTCCAGACTCTGTTAGCTCTTAATGGTGGGAGGAATCATGAATGCCCCGCCCCTTTACCTAGAAGGGGCGGGCAGTGGACCATGACGCCATCAGGGGCCGCCCGAGGGGACACCAGACGCAAGTCCGAGATGTTGGACTCGCTCTTGGGCCTTGGCGGCCTGATGCTGCTTCGGGGTGAGAGCTGGCGGCACAGGGGGTTCTGGGCCTGGCTCAGGGGGCGGGAGAGGAAGGGCCATGAGTCACAGGCTAGGGTTGGAAGTCGCGATGGTTTCGTGAAGGCGGAAACCTCACTGCTCTCAACACTCCATCCTTCCCTTGCTCTCTCCAGATTCCGTAGAGTGGGAGGGGCGCAGTCTATTGAAGGCGCTAATCAAGAAATCTGCACTGAGGTGAGTATCCTTCAGCGTCTCCCGGTTCTATCCTGGAAAGGGAGCTTTGCCGCACTCTTTGATCCTCCTCTCTCGTCTCTGCCTTAGTGGAGAGCAAGTCCACATCCTGGGCTGTGAAGTGAGCGAAGAAGAGTTTCGTGAAGGTTTCGACTCCGATATCAACAACCGGTAAGTCCAAATTGGAAGATATTTCATTAGATGTGGGACCTCTGTTGCTACAGCGCTTCGTTTACAGCAACAAGCGCAGAACCTACTATGTAGTAGCAGCTATTTAAATATTCATTGAAGGAACGGGTATGGATCTTTCAGAAGGCAAGAATTAGTAAGAGGAATGGAGGAGAGGTATTTGGAGAATCCAAAGCAGAGATCATAGAAGTTGTACCTGATTGTAAATGGTCTTACAGAGCATGAAAAGGAGTTTAGATTGTTGTCCTAAAGGCAGTGGGGAGTCATTTGAAAATTTGGGAGGAGAGTGATAACACCATACCCATTAGAAACACTAATCCATTGACCACGGTATAGAGAAAGGATTGGAATTGGAAGAAGGCAGCCTGGAGACAGGGGCACCATGTGGGAAGGCTAATGCAGCAATCCATTAATTCAGGTTCACTTATTAGGTTTATATATATTGTGAGCACCGGTTGTAAACCAGGTGCTGTGCTAGACACTGGAGAAACAACAGTGAATGAGACAGACCTGTTCGCTGCCCTAATGAGTCTTAGAAAATAATGGTAGAAAGTCACAGAGGCCTGGCTTAACACAGTAGCAGTAGGGGTGGAGAGTTTAGAACTAATGTAAAAAGACATTGGTGGGTAAAATTCCCAGGACTTATTGACTGATGTGAGAGAGAAGAAAGTATCAAGATGTGCCTGGTCAGGAGAGGTTAAGAACCTTAGTAGGCCTGGCACCGTGGCTCATGGCTGTAATCCCAACACTTTGGGAGGCCAAAGCAGGAGGATTACTTGAGGCCAAGAGTTCGAGACCAGCCTGGGCAACATAGGGAGACCCTGTCTCTACAAAAAATTTAAAAATTACCTGGTGGTGGTGCACACCTGTAGACCCAGCTACTTGGGAGGCTGAGGTGGCAGGATCATTTGAGCCCTGGAGTTATAAGGTTACAGTGAGCTATGATCGCACCACTGCACTCCAGCCTGGGTGACAAAGCAAGACCCTGTCTCCAAAAAAGGGGGAGAGGAGGAAAAAAAGAAAAAAAAGAACCATTAGTAGAATTTTTTTTTTTAGACAGAGTCTCACTCTGTTGCCCAGGCTAGAGTGCCATGGCGTCAACCTAGCTCACAGCAACCTCAAACTCCTGGGCTCAAGCGATCCTCCTGCCTCAGCCTTGCACGTAGATGGGAATATAGGCATGTGCCACCATGCCCGGCTAATTTATCTATATATTTTTAGTTGTCCAATTAATTTCTTTCTATTTTTTAGTAGAGACGGGGTTCTTGCTCTTGCTCAGGCTAATTTCGAACTCCTGACCTTGAGCGATCCTCCGGCCTCGGCCTTCCAGAGTGCTAAAATTACAGGCAGGAGCCACCACACCTGGCCAGTAGAATGCTTTTCTGCTTCCTAGTTTGGATAGCTCAGTAGATAATAGTAACATACATGTATGCATTGAGCTTTAATTTTATATCAGCCATTGTTGTGACAAGAGGTGGTGCTTTATGACAAGTTCTGCTACCATGGAGCTTTCCCAGGATTTCTAGTCCATGTCACTCTCCCTTTTCTGAGCTGAGTTATCTTTTTCTATAGTCAGTCCTCCATAACTTAATCCTTGACTTTCTCTAAGCTGTTCTATAGGCAGGAATCATGTCTCATGTCTTCTGCTTTCTCTTTATTAATCCATAGAATGATATACTTTATATACCACTCAGGAAATATTTGATAATGGTGATAAGCTAACATTTATCAAGCATTTAGTATGTGTCAAGCACTATGCTAAATGCCTAGAGGTTGGCATCTCCATTTCACAAATGAAGAAACAGTCTTAGAGAGATCAAGTAATTTCTCACTTAGGTGACCTTGGGCAAGTAGCAAAGCCAAGCTTGGAGTTCAGGCTGTCTGGTCTCAATCACTATATTCTCTCAGCAATTATCCTTTGCCAATATTTAGGATGTTAGTGAAAATTAAGAAAACAGAGCCACAAAGATCAGAGGATGAAGTTTCAGATTGATTGGGAAGGGGCAACATTATGTTTTCTCCTATTTTCCCTTTGCAGTCTGGTTTACCATGACTTCTTCAGAGACCCTCTCAACTGGTCAAAAACTGGGGAGGCCCTTCCTGGGGGACCCCTGGGAGCCTTGACAGCCATGTGCAAGAGGACAGATCCTGGTCCTGTCACCATTGCTCTCGATTCACTCAGCTGGCTGTTGCTTCACCTTCCCTGCACCACACTCTGCCAGACCCTGCATGCCCTGAGCCATCAGGACTCCCGCCCTGGTGAGACCCCTCCTTCGTTGCTTCCCCTCATACATCTGCCCCTGCCAAGAAATGTGTCCCATTTCCTTTCTACCCTAAGGAGAAACATCAGGGATCTCCAATCAGACCTTCTTCCATCTCTTTAACTTTATTTTCTGGTTTTTTACTTCCCCATATGCCATCTACCATTCTTTTTTTTCCCCTCCAAATCTCACCCCCTCCCCCCAAGTGATAGGATCCCACTATGTTGCCCAGGCTGGCCTCAAATTCCTGTACTGAAGCGATCCTTCTGCCTCAGCCTCCCGAGTAGTTGGGACTACAGGTGCATACCACTGTGCCCAGCTTTTCAAGTACTTTTTTCTCATTCATTCATTCAACAAACATTAAATACATTGTGTGTCAGGTGCAATTCTAGCTAATAGAAAAATAAAGACTAACCTCATAGTTGGGTCCTTGTCTTCCAGGAGTTCAAAGTTCCATAAAGGATACAGACAGGTAAACAGGCAGTTATAAGATAGTCTGATACATGCCATGATGATATAGCGATATGCACAGGTTATCTTAAGAAGGAAACTATCTTGAAGAGCAGAGGGTCAGTCAGGCAAATTCAGCCAGGCAGGGGCACTGCGACTAGCCCTGGAGTGCACTATGGGCACTTGAATGGGCTTTGGAGTTAAAACACATCTAGCTTTGTATTAAGGTACTTGATTTCTCAGTGTTTCTGTTTCCTCTTTAAATGGGGAAGGGAATAGTATTAGGATTAAAATGTTGTGTTGACATGTTTAGTGTAGTGACTGACACTGAAAATGCTCCCAAAAAGGAAGGAAGGAAGGGAATCAAAGACACTGATTGAGATCCTGGCAAGCAGCAAAAACTGCAAGTAGTTTAGTATGTGAGATATGAGGCTAGAACGTAAACAGACGCCAGGCCCTGAAAGTGTTCATTCCATCCTGAAGGCTGTGAGGAGCTGCTGAAGGACTGAAGTCAGAGTGGTGCCTTGATCAGATTTACATTGGAATAAGAAGGTGTATTAAGGTGTGGGCTAGAAGCAGGGCTCAGAGCAGGGCAATGAGATTGGCCAAGGTAAGTCAGGATTATGGTAGAGCTGTGATGGAATGTGGGCCTCTCCTTTTTCTCTTCTTCATTCTTTGCTCCCAGGCCACCACCCTGAATGCTCCCTACTGTTCTTTGTGCCCTACATTTCTTGTCCCTCTCCAGGTGACAGCTCCCCAGTGGGGCAGGTACGTGTGCTGGGCTTGCTACATGAAGAGCTTCACAGCCCAGGCCCCCTGGGAGCACTGAGCAGCCTTGCTCAGACTGAGGTGACCCTGGGCGGTACAATGGGCCAGGCCTCAGCCCACATCCTCTGTCGGAGGCCTCGACAGCGCCCAACTCACCAGGTCAGGAGAAGCAAAAGGGAAGAACTGGAGATCAGGGTCATAGAGAGGGGTGGCATAATGGGAAGAGCAATAAAAAAGCTGATGTCATTGAGTACTTCTCTGTGTTTTCTATCATTTATCTTCTTTATTCACAGCTACCCTGTGAGGTAGATTGTTTAATTATCCCCATGTTGCTGACTGGGAAACCAGTCTAGAGAAGTTTAAATTTAAATCACTTACCCAAGGTTATAAAGCGAGTGGCAGAGACAGGATTTGAACGTTAAGAATTGCCTAACTCGGAGTCTGTGAGCTTAATCAGTGAAAGATACTGTCTTCCCAGAAATGGAAAAGGATTTTGAGAAGACT
Organism: Cheirogaleus medius; assembly: GCA_008086735.1. NCBI lineage: Eukaryota > Metazoa > Chordata > Mammalia > Primates > Cheirogaleidae > Cheirogaleus > Cheirogaleus medius. The sequence goes on from VBSM01001082.1 coordinate 3,098,570, forward strand.
GGGGAGGGTTACTAGAGGGAAGAAGGAGTAAATCCTTATGGAGGGGACTTGGAGGATTTAAAAGTTGAGGGCTGGCTGGGCACCGTGGCTCACGCCTGTAATCCTAGCACTCTGGGAGGCTGAGGCAGGTGGATCGTTTGAGCTCAGGAGTTCAAGACCACCCTGAGCAAGAGCGAGACCCCATCTCTACTAAAAATAGAAAGAAACTTCAACCCAGATGCCTGAAAAATAAAGAAAATGAAAAATAATAATAAAATTTTTAAAAAATAGAAATTAATTGGCCAACTAAAAATATATAGAAAAAATTAGCCCGGCATGGTGGTGCATGCCTGTAGTCCCAGCTACTCGGGAGGCTGAGGCAGGAGGATCGCTTGAGCCCAGGAGTTTGAGGTTGCTGTGAGCTAGGCTAACGCCATGGCACTCTAGCCCGGGTAACAAGAGTGAGACTCTGTCTCAAAAAAAAAAAAAAAGTTGAGGGCAAGGGCTGAAAGGTGATTGGGGGCTGAGGATGTGAGGTCCTGAATTCTCTCTGGTTTGTTATCAAGGTGGAAAAAACCTTTTTAACTCTCTTCTTTCTTCTCCCCAGACTCAGTGGTTCTGCATCCTTCCAGACTTCAGCCTAGATCTCCAAGAGGGGCCCCCTGTAGAGTCCCCGCCCCACCCAGATCCTCATACACTCCCGGTATCTAAAAATGCTAATGGAGCTTAGGGTCTGGCAGAAAGAGAGACAAAAATAAAAACTGCAGCAGTTGGGGGGTGGGGTTAGGGATTCCAGGGATGGGGCAGAGTGGCAGCATCCTTTGTACCTACAGGTGGACCCCACGACTCATTTGACCTTTAACCTTCGTCTGTCCAAGGAAGAGAGAGAAGCCAGAGATAGCCTGACCCTGCCCTTCCAGTTCAGCTCTGAAAAGTAAGGTTGGGGCCTAAGTGCTTGGATCCCTGAGTAGAGCCCAGCATCTGGGTCACAGAGAGCTGGTGACAGCAGGTTACTGATTAACCTCTCAGACTTTATAGGGGCTGAAGTCCACTTCCAGAGACAAGTCCTGGGAGTGGTTCTCTGCCCACCCATACCCTTTACAATGGCAGAGGGCCTTTATGTCTCTTTTTTCCCCATTAGACCCCTGGGTCCCAGCATCATGGTTGTCCTCAGAGCAATCTGGGCCTGGCCTGAGCCAAACTAAACCCTTGGGAGGTGGCCCTATCTCCAGTCAACAGTGCTAGGAAGACAGGAATATATGGGTGTGGCAAAGGTTAGTTAACAAGGGCTTAGTAGATGCCTGCTGTTCTGTGCCCAGTGTGTGGTGTGTGGGTGGGTGAAGCAAGACCACTAGGCCACAGTGCTTGCCCTCAAGCTAAGAGCATATGGTATTGTTAGGAGAGGGGCAATACAAGAGTATCCTTGTACCAAGAAAATAACAAGGAGGGCTAGGAAGGGTTGCCTGAGGGAGAGATACAGTCACCTGGAAGACAATATCCAGACATTCTTTACCCACCCTCACCAGCACCACTTCTTCCCTCCTCAGACAGCAGGCTCTACTGCGCCCTGGGCAGGGCCAGGCTACCAGCCACATCTTCTATGAGCCAGATGCTTATGACGACCTAGACCAAGAAGACCCAGATGATGACCTAGATATTTAACTGGCCAGATTTGACTAAACTAATTGGTGGGGGAGGAGGAAGACCTTGGGCCCAGAACCATTCTTCTGCTGTTCCTGTTGGCCTTACTCTGTCCCTGCCCCACCTTTGTTCCTTGTGTCTGTGGAGGCTGTGCCATGTGAACCAGAGACCAGACAGAAAGTAAGATGAAGGCAAAGGGTAAGGTAAGAGAACAGGACACCCCCCCATGCCTAATAAAATCTTTATATTTTATTACAAAAGAAACTCTTTGGTAGCTATTTAAATAAAAGGGGTGGGTGGGAATAGATGATGGGACCCAAGAACCTTTGAGAGTCAGTTGTCAAGGTGTTGGGGCCTGAATGACAATAACAATGAAATGGAGGCCAAGAGCAGCCTTGCACCCCACTGATGTGCTATTAAGTGTTTTTTGAACTGAAGTCGGTGTACTTCAGATTCCAAGTTCCCTGCAAGAGTCTGAACAGGAGGAAAACAGAGGCCCTGAAGGGAAAAAAAGCCTGCTTTCCAAAACTTATTTTTTATTACGGTACAAAAAGCACACCCTCCCCTATTTATCCCCTACCCAACCCCCTAGAAAACTGTACATGGTGTGCAGGGATGAAGTGACCAGGAGGCCTTTGTCCTACACCCTGCCCACTGTGGGGCTGAGCTCTGCCCCAGGTCCTTTCAAGCATCTGGGCACACCCATAGCCTGTCAGGCTGGAGCATGGGGGTCCCAGCTCACACGTACTCCTTGGCAGAGTTGGACTTAGGGTAGGAGTGAGGTGCACGGTATCCAGTTTTGCTCTCACTCCTAGGACAGGAGCAAGAGAGCAGTGCACCTCCCAGGATGACAAGAGCGGATCCTGCCCAGCCAATAAAGATAGCAGGGCCAAACTCGTACCTGTGGAGAGAAGGGGTTGGGGTCAGAAATCTTGGCTTGCCCTTGCCCTCCTCCATATCCCAGGACCCCAGACCTATCCCTTAAAGAGGCAGGGCTCCCAAACTTACTTAATATTCGTGGGGATTAAGGGGTTATAAAAGTCTGTGACTATCTGATGGCCATACCAGGAGCAAGCTACCAAGGCAGCAAGACCTGGAGAGAGAATGAGGATTCTGATTTTGAGAGGCTCCCAAACCAGCACCTTGCCCACCCTTACTCCTCCCAGATGGAAGAGAGGGGAGCCCATGGCCCACCTTGGACCTGTGGCTCACCTGCCACGATGAAAATTATGCCTCCGCCCATGGCTATACGGGCCTTCTTCACTTTGTCGTCTCCCCCGCAGCGCGTGCACTTCATGCCCATGGTGGCCACAAACATGGCCAGGAAACCCAGCACCAACGATATCACCATTAGGGCTCGAGTGGCCTGCAGGGCCGCTGCGGGTAAGGGGAAAGGACGCCCTCATTGCTGAAAATGCAAGCAGCCCTCAGAGGGCTCCAGCCGGTGCCCACTAACCCCTGGACCCTCTTCAGCCGAGGGCTGCGTTCTGCCGCCGGCCTAGAGCCCTCTGTGTCCAAGGCCCCGACCAGAGCCTGCAGGTTCCCGCCCCTCCTGAGACACCCCGGCCTTCCTGCTCCCGCCCCGCCCTCTGCTCAAGGATCCGCCCGGGGCGCCAGGGTTTCGGTGAAACTGCCCCGGGTAGGGGGAAGGGTGAAAGGGCAGCGAAGAGAAGCAGAGACGGTGGCCGGAGCCTCCGCGCTGGCCGCACATCCCAGCCTGCGTCCCAGCTCTGACCCGCTATCGAGGACACGGTGTTTGTGGCCTCGGCTAATCGGCCGATAAGATTAGAAGCCGCAGGCGCGGCGCACGTCTAACAAACCGCACAGCTCTACGGCTCCTCGGCCCTCGGCATGGCCTCGCCCCGCGCCCCCTTTTGTCTGAGAGAAAAGGGCGGGAGACGTCAGAGGCCACTGCCTGACAGGGGCGGTGGAGGAGGGGATGACCCCGGCCTCGAACTCGGTTTCCCCAGCCGAGGTGGAGACCTGATTGGGGGCGGAAGAAGAGCGCAGGGGGCCGGGGTGCGGCCTCACATGGCGCCGCCAGAACCCCGGCCCGCTGCCGCCAGCCCCACCGCCCGGCTCGACCACTTCCGCTTCCTCCAGCTCCCCGGCAACCCAGGGCGCCCCGCCGCGGGACCTGGGCCCTGCTCCGCACACCACCCGCCACCTCTGTCCCGGGCGCGTCCGCCCCGTCGCTCCCGCGGCCTTACCCGACAGGGCGAGCACTGAGTCGTACATTTTGCAGCTCATCATGCCCGTGCTCTGGGTGACGCAGTCCATCCACAGCCCCTTGTACATGGCCTGGGCCGTGATGATGTTGTCGCCCGCGTAAGAGCTCATCTGCCACTGCGGGATGGCGGTGCAGGCCACCAGGCCCACCCAGCCCAGCAGAGCCATGGCAAAGCCCAGCAACTGTAGGCCCGAATTGGCCATTTCCGCCCTCAGAAAAAGACTAAGGGCGCCGAGTGGGCGACCCTACAGTAAAACAAACAAAACTTGGGGGGCAGCCCCACAAAAGACAACTTGGGGAGGAGTTTTTAAGTCACCAAAAAAGACAAAAAGGTTCTTGACCAAGTGACTGCAAATCTTGTCACTCTTAGTACACAGAAATCGGCCTCCCAGTGGAGCGATGGTCTCGCGGCAGAGGGAACAGGCTACGCCGGGAGGAGTGGTTCCAGACAAAAGTGGTCCCCGAAGGCCAGGCGGTTCCCTCCGGCGCTCTCGACGACCCTACCCAAGCAAAAGGTGGAGGAGACGTATGGGCGCGGTCCTGGGTGCCAGCAAGCCCCAGAAAGTATCCTGGGCTGTCAGCCCGAGGCTGCGGTGCACGGAAGAGGTTGCTCCGAGGTGAGCCGGCAGGTGCGGGCGAGCAGGTGCGGCGCACCTGCGTATATGTAGGGCGTCGGGGGCGCGGCCCCGCAGGCACCAAGAGCGCGGGAGGGGGGGCGGGGCCGGAGGGGCGGCAGATGGTGACCTGACGTCACCGAAGGGACACTCACCTGAACCGGAAGTCGTTGCCCCCACCCCTCCTAGCCCAGGTGAGGAGGAAGAAACCTGAGCTCTAGGGTCACACCCCTTCGCTTGCAGGGCTTTGACCGCTGGTGGGGAGAAGGCGGTGGCTGCTCGGGAGTCCCAAGCTCCGAGTCAGCCCCTCGGACTGGACTTCCCTTCGGCACAAGGTGCCTCTTCCCCTCTTCCCCTCTTCCCAACAGGTGCGCCTGGGACGCGGCTGAGCCTGAGCTGGGGGACGCCCCTGGCTAGCCTCGGTGCCGCTCCTTCCCCCGCCGGTTTCTGCCCTTAGTGCTCTTTGTCCAGCCCTGCTTTGTCCAGCCCCCACCGTCTGCTCTTCTCCATTTTCTTCTGTCTCCTACCCTAGCCGATCCCACCTTCTGGGGCCCTGGCCAGATCCCTGAGATTCACGCCCTTCAGCAGCCTTCTTGGAGTTTCCTCTCTGGGCGACACCTCCCAGCACCGCACCCTCTTACTCCTGGCCCTGCGGCTCTGCCCTCTCACAGACACCGGGTTTCTAAGCATGGCTCCCCAACAGCCCCCACCTTCCTGGCCCCCCATTCCAATCCCTGACATGACTTAATGCCTGGGTCCTTCACTTTCCACCTCTCACCTGTCAATATCCCCTCCAGCTCAAGGCTCCTTCCAGCAGAAGGAAGAAGCCACAGAGGGTGGGGAGCAGGGTAAGGTCTAGGTCAGAGTCTTGGCCACACCTATCCTTCCCCTCCCTTGGAGTCTTTTCAAACCTATCCTCCACCTTCCCCACCCTCTGCCCCAGCCACTCACCCATTTCTCTTTCCCTCCGGAGCCTAGACCGGACTGTTGGTGTGCACTCTCTCAATCCCCTCACCGTTCTGTTCTCCCTACCATCTGGCCCTCCAAGGTAATTTTTGCCTCCCTCCTTACCCTCGCATTTCTGCTATCTCTCCCTAAGCCATTGCCCTGTTCTTTCTCCCAAACATCCATTCATCTCTCTCTCATCTTTGATCATCTCCCCTTCCTGCCTTTTCCACTTTGTACCTTCTGTTTCCCTTTCTCTCTTTTAGTTTACCTTTGTACACTACCTCCAGCCCTCTTTGAGCCTAGCATCGCAATCAGTCTTTCTTCCCTCTTCCTAACTGCGCATTGCTGCCTCCTCCACCCTTTCTTCGTGCCCAGTTTCCTCCAACTTCCTTCCTCGAACCGCTAGGGCTCTCACACACTCTGCTTACTCTGTCTCTCATTTCATTCTCCTTTCTCCATTTTTTACTTCTTTTTTTTTTTT
>VBSM01001082.1:3112429-3125909 GCA_008086735.1 Cheirogaleus medius
AAAAAAAAAAAAATAGTACTTACTGAAAATAAGTAAGATCAGAATGAAATATACAAGATGCTACTTACATAAATTAAAAATATTTGCACACAGAATTATTCATATTTTGCAAGATCACAAAAAAATAAACATTAAATGCATTGGACTGGTTGTCTTTTTTTCCTAATGTCTTTTTCTGAGAATGAAATGGTAGCCTTTCGAAGGAAAAAAAAATGGGTATGGAAATATAATTTTATTTATTATTATTATTAATTTAAGAGTTAGATTCTCACTCTGTTTCCCAGGCTGGAGTGCAATGGCACAGTCATAGCTCACTGCAGCCACAAACTCCTGAGCTCAAGCAATTCTCCTGCCTCAGCCTCCCAAATAGCAGGGACTGTAGGTGTGTGACCCCACACCTGGGTAATTTTTCCTATTTTTTGTAGATACGGGGTGTCACTGTGTTGCCTGGGCTGGGAAACAAATAATTTTTAAAATAAATATAGGACATAGATCAATGAAGACAATATGCCAAGAACTGTACCATTAATTCAATCTTCTGCACCTGAGACTCAAATATATGAACAAAATATAGAGAAGAGACAGTGTTGCTGGAGTTCAGAGGTCAAGGTCTCTCCCCAGAAGCTGGAAGCAAAATAGACCTGTAAAATAGGAGTTGGGCGTGGGGGAAGCTTTTTTGAAGAATGAATAGGAGTCCTTTGGCATTCCAGACCGTGGGGAGGATTAGTGTAGCAAAGGCACCAACAAGGGTCAAAGGAGCAGTGTGTTCTGAGCAGAAGTAGTCAGGCATTGCCCAGAACATGAGAGAGGAGAGAAGGTAAGTCAGGAGAGATAGGTAATGCAGAGGTAGGAGAGGCAGGAGGCTTTGTTCACTCTGAAAAAGGGTCTGAACTTGACAGCGGGGGCAACAAAGAGTCAGTGAAGTCTTAGGTGAGAGTGATGAGGTCAGACCTTTGAAAATTGCACTCTGCCCTCCTTGTAAGGGAAAAGGAGTAGCAGGAAGACCAGTCAGGTGACGGTGGTCTGGACTAACGTGGCAGCAGTACAAGTGGAGAAAATCAGACGAATGTGAGAGGGTTTGGGTCAAAACCCCAATGTTGAGGTCTAACTGGCTAAAGAGGAAAGGAGCGGCGTGGGACAGGAAACCAAGCATGATTTCCACCACAGGAGCGACTGGGTGGGTAATTCACTGGGATAAGGAAGTTAGGAGGAGCAGGTTTGGACATGCTGATCAGTGAGCTGCCCCATTCAGGCTGTAACTGGACACCTGGATCTGGAGCTCTAGAGAGAGGCGTGGGTTGCATGACAAGGACAGTGGGTCGGAGACTACCCTGGTCCAATCCGCTGAGGTTCCTCTCTCTCCCTCCAGGTGGCACTACAGCCCTGCGATTCTGAGGCCCATTTTCTGAGCCACGCGTTCTCCACACTCTGCGTGCTCCGCTTCTCTGTCTCTGGACAGCCGACCCTAGATCGCGCCCTCTCTACTGGGCAGGATTTAGCTGAGAATCCAAACCCCGAGCGGCCTCTGGAGAGCGTGTCGTCCACGCGGCCAGCACATGGTGGCAGCTCAGGAACCTCAGGGCTGGTAGTGCGGTCAGCGTGACCAACTGTCCCTCGGGCCGCCTCCAGGAACCAACATGGGAAATATGTGTAAGGGAAGGACCGGATAGGCAGTGCCTGGAGCGGGGATATACATTGAAAGACAGGACCTCGGAGCCCAGCCATCCGACCCTCTATGAACGGAATTTCCTGGCCTCCAGGGCCACCCCCGCGTGGGAAGCGTGTCATGGACCCTTTAAGGCTCCACATCCCTGTCCTCCCCCGCCCAGGACTGGCCGGGACACCCGGGACCTGACATTTGGCAGCTCCCAACGTGGAGGCTAAAAATAGCCGCTCCGGGTTACTTCGGGGCATTGCTCCTCACCCACCCCGCGCGCCGGCTCGCGCGGTCTCTCACGTGGCTGGATTCCGCCCCCACCCCGGGCCAAGAACACCTGGCCCATCCCCGCCTCTCGGACCCCACTGTCCAGACCCGTGGCGCCAGACTTGAAGGCTGTTCTGCAGCCCGGTATCTTAGCTGGTGGGCGGAGTCCTAACACGTGGGTGGGTGGGGCCTTTTGTTCTTAGGATCCTTTTCGCCAAACTTCCCAGCTCCAGGCTGGCGGGAACCGGAGGGGCGTGTGTCGCCAGCCACGCTGAGGAGGCGTGGCCTCACTGGTCACCCCCACTAAGTCGAGCCAAACTCCAAACCCCAGTCTTAGAGAGGGGGCGTGGCCTTCTGGGGTGTGCGGGCTTCTGGCCAATGGGTGCTGTGGAGGGCGTGGTCCTTGGGGGGCGGGGATGAGGAGGCGGGGGCTCCCAGCGTCTTTTCCCCCAGCCCGGCTAGGACAGATCCCCGGGCGCCCTGCTGCTTTCTGCCTCCTTGGCTTGTGACTGTGAGTCCTACCAGGCCTGCCGTCTGCTCGTCGCTCTGGGACCCCCCTGGCCCCTGCGGCCTCTGCCCGCCAGGCCTGGGCCACAGAGCCCCCAGTCGCCTCTCTCATCACCGCAGCCCCTGAGCCTCCAGCTCTTCTAAGACAAGATGCCTTCAGGCTTCCAACAGATCGGCTCCGAAGTAAGGTTCATCCTGCGGGGGCGAGGCGGGGGCACGGGTCCCGTTTTTCCTGGGGTGGGGTCGTGGTTGGGGTCAGCTGGGGGCGGTCCCTGCGCAGGCGCCGGGGGTGGAGGTGAGGGGCTGGCTATTTATACCCCGCCTGGCCAACCCGTGACTGTCGGATTCCAGTCCTACCAGGACGCAGAGTGGGTCTGGGAGACCTTTCGGGGGCACAACTTAGTTCTGCGAGTCAAGGGTTCTTCCCCTTGCGTAGTTGCGCCGGAATCGGGGACACCCTGCCCGCGATCCAACTTGGGAAAGCAGATCCAGGCGGGTCTTGCCCTCCAAGAGCTGTCTGTCTGTCCCAGCTCGCGGGCAGTGTTTCGAGGACTGGAGGCTCTGCGTGGGCCCCCACCCCCACTCCTGGACGCCCTCCAGGACGCTGAACTTTCCCTTGGCCCCATGGTTGGTGGAGGGGCAGAGGGGAGCGTCAGCCCCCCCTACCCCAGCTCAGGTTTCCGCTTGGAGACAGTCTGTGCCGCCAGCGAGCGGCCACCACTGCCACCGCCCCTCACACCACCTTCCCGCCCTCCTCCCCTGGGCATAGCTGTCCCAGGCAGAACCCCTGTGCGGTCCCCCGTTGTTGTTCGAGCTTAGAGGGGAATGGGAGGCTGCTGCAGAGATAGAAAAGGCCACCCCGAGATGACCATGGAATTGCACTTCTTGGGCCTGTTGGGAGCCTCCTGGAGCTAGGTGAGAGAACTCCCAGAGGGTACGGAAGAGGACAGTGGCTGATGATAATAATGCACTTGTTAGTTTGTAAAACCAGCACTGTCAGGAATACTGTTAACATTAATTTTGGTTTTCACAACACTCTCACTGACAGGTAGGCAAGGCAGGCAACATCACCTGCATTTCACAGAAGAAGAACCCTAGGTTCAGAATGGGGAAGTGACTTGCCCAAGGTCACACAAATCTGAACTCTTAAGGCCAAGCCTGTCCCAAGGTCACAGAGGGATATTGAGATTTAAGTTCTCAAACATTCGTCTGCCTTGTGGACTCAAACGTCTAGTTTCTCCCCTGCCCTGCTGCTGTTGAGTTCTGCGTACTCCTGTTTACATTGAGATCTTTGTGCAACTCCTAATATGGGCCAGTTTCCCTCACCCAACATGTTGGATGGAACCCAGTATCTTCAGGCTCCAGCTGGGCCTGGGCCCCTAGGGACAGGAAAGCATGGTTCCATATGACGTGCCCCCTGTCTGCTTCTGCCTGTCCAGGATGGAGAACCCCCTCAGCAGCGGGTAACTGGGACCCTGGCCCTTGCTGTGTTCACTGCCGTGCTTGGCTCCTTGCAGTTTGGTTACAACATTGGCGTCATCAATGCCCCACAGAAGGTGAGGGGCCTATAGCTGGCGGAGTGGGGGTGCCCAAAGAGGATGGGGGCTTCAGGTTTGCCAGAAAGGGAAGGGTGTGTAGGGAATCACTCCTGCACTGTACCCCCAGGTGATTGAACAGAGCTACAATGAGACGTGGCTGGGGAGGCAGGGGCCTGAGGGACCCAGCTCCATCCCGCCGGGCACCCTCACCACCCTCTGGGCTCTCTCTGTGGCCATCTTTTCTGTGGGCGGCATGATTTCCTCCTTCCTCATTGGCATCATCTCTCAGTGGCTTGGAAGGTTTGGAGCTGGAGGGCCAGGGTGAGGGAACGGGGAGGGAGCCACAGCACAGCGCCCTAACCCTCACAGCCCCACTCTGCCTGCCTACCAGGAAAAGGGCCATGCTGGTCAACAATGTCCTGGCGGTGCTGGGGGGTACCCTCATGGGCTTGGCCAACGCCGCTGCCTCCTATGAGATGCTCATTCTGGGACGGTTCATCATTGGCGCCTACTCAGGTACCCACAGGCACCACGGCCCTGCCAAATGCCCTGTTTTCTTTCACTCTGCTTGGGCTTTCAGATGGGAGTGGGCACCTGTCCTCAGCCCTCTCTTCTTCCCTCTGCCCAGGGCTGACATCGGGGCTGGTGCCCATGTACGTGGGGGAGATCGCCCCCACTCACCTGCGGGGCGCCTTGGGGACGCTCAACCAACTGGCCATCGTCACTGGCATTCTGATCGCCCAGGTGACCAGGCCTGGCCTCATGGGGGGCTGGGCAGGGGTTGGGGTGGACCTCCAGGGTAAGGCAGCAGGGCCTTACCTCCTTCCTAACCTTCTTCTGCAGGTGCTGGGTTTGGATTCCATGCTGGGCACTGCTGCCTTATGGCCACTGCTCCTGGGCCTCACAGTGCTACCCGCCCTCCTGCAGCTGGCCCTGCTGCCCTTCTGCCCTGAGAGCCCCCGCTACCTCTACATCATCAGGAACCTGGAGGGGCCTGCCAGAAAGAGTGAGCTCTCACCCTGCAGTCTAGCCCAGCCCATGCCTCCACCCCGTCTTGCTAGCACCTGGGCCTGACCCCTCAGGCCTGACCTCCCACCCCCAGGTCTGAAGCGCCTCACAGGCTGGGCTGATGTGTCTGGAGCTCTGGCTGAGCTGAAGGATGAGAAGCGGAAGCTGGAGCGTGAGCGGCCACTGTCCCTACCCCAGCTCCTGAGCAGCCGTACCCACCGGCAACCCCTGATCATTGCAGTTGTGCTGCAACTGAGCCAGCAGCTCTCTGGCATCAATGCTGTATGTATGGGCAGCCTCTAGGCAGGGCCCAGGGCAGGCAGTAGCCCAAGGGGATGGGAGAAGGGTGCAAGCCCCCTCCATTAAAACTCAAGGTCCAGTTTGTTGTGGCCGGAGTGAAGGAAGGGACATCCTTGCCATCACCTTTTCTTCTCTCCCACCTCTAGGTTTTCTATTATTCGACCAGCATCTTTGAGACAGCAGGGGTAGGCCAGCCAGCCTATGCCACCATAGGAGCTGGTGTGGTCAACACAGTCTTCACCTTGGTCTCGGTAACTGCTCACATCTGGAATGGCCCATGCCACTGGCTTCACATCCCTGGGTGTCCCAGAGATCCCACTCTTGTTGCCCTCCCCACCCAAACCCTCTCACTTTCTGTGTCCAGAAGACCCCCTGCCAAGCTCTGACTCTTCCACAGGTGTTCTTGGTGGAGCGGGCGGGGCGCCGGACGCTCCATCTCCTGGGCCTGGCGGGCATGTGTGGCTGTGCCATCTTGATGACTGTGGCTCTGCTCCTGCTGGTGAGGCCTGAGGGGCTGGGAGGGGGCCAACAGCCCAACCCATGGGAACAGTCCCAAGGGGCTCTGTGGCCAGCCAGGGCCACTCCTTAACATACACACCTTTATTCCTGGGGCTACCTCTGTGCCAGGACTGTGGGTAGTTGGCTCCAGAGTCTGCTGGGACTGTGGTCTGTGCTCTGAAGGACCCAGGCTGCACTGAGGCCTGCTGTGGGGGAGAAGGATATGCCTTCCTCTGGCAGCCAGGAGGGAGAGCCCCTGTCAAGCCTCAGGAACAATAATTTCTAATGATCCAGCTTTAGAGCCAAGGAGGAATCAACCGTCATAAGAGCTGAGAGGCCATGACACTTCCTCTGCCTTGAATCTGCTTGAGGTAGCCGGCAGAACATCAGTGCTCAGAAATGCTCAAGGGCCTGTTCCAACCCAGGGTGCAGCCCCTCACAAGCTGCTGGGAGGGGTAGACTTCAGTTCCCTCCAAGCTGAGGGCAATGGAAGATCCAGAAAGGCCTGATTTGGATTCCCTACCCTCCCTACCCGGCCCTAGGAGCGAGTTCCAGCCATGAGCTATGTCTCCATCGTGGCCATCTTTGGCTTTGTGGCATTCTTTGAGATTGGCCCTGGCCCCATCCCCTGGTTCATCGTGGCCGAGCTCTTCAGCCAGGGACCCCGCCCAGCAGCCATGGCTGTGGCTGGCTTCTCCAACTGGACATGCAACTTCATCATTGGCATGGGTTTCCAGTATGTTGCGGTAGGTCCCCACGCCTCCCCCAGGCTCCTCTCCCACACTGTAGGCAGAGGGGGCGACTCACAGCCAGCCCACTGCTTTCCAGTCAGGCACTCCCCCGGCTGCTGGCCGCTGGTCTTTGGATTACTTTGGTTAACCCCCTGCTCCACCAGAATCAGAGGAAAGAAGGGGGCAGACCTAGATCGGATAGTGACTGTTGTCTTCGAAACAAACCAGTGGCATAACCTAACTTAGACCAGGGATAAAATTATACTTTCATACTACAAACAGCTGAGAATCTGCTGAGTGCCATAACTCAGGATGGGGAAGAGGGCAGAGGACCAAAGGAGAGCTGGGGTTCAGAGAATCCTTTTTTCAGGGTAATTTTTCATTCCCGGTGATTTCCCTTGTCCCTCAAAGGAGCCAGCTGCTTTCTGCAGTAGCCTCAGCCCACTGTGAGAGCCTTTAGTTCCTGGTTTGCCTGAGTCACCCCTTCTTTCTCCACCTGCCCCAGGATGCCATGGGTCCCTACGTTTTCCTCCTGTTTGCGGGCCTCCTCCTTGGCTTCTTCATCTTCACCTTCCTAAGAGTACCTGAAACCCGCGGCCGGACGTTTGACCAGATCTCAGCCACCTTCCGCCGGACACCCTCTCTTTTAGAGCAGGAAGTGAAACCCAGCACGGAACTTGAGTACTTAGGGCCAGATGAGAATGACTGAGGGGGCAAGGTGGGGGTGGGAGAGCCAGCTTTCTCTACCCCCCCCAGAGAGACCCCCTCCTTTCCTCTGCAGCACTTTAACCCTCTCTTCCCCATCACTGCCAGGGTGGAGAAAACCCCTGCAGCCTGGTAGAATTGGGAAGTGGGAGGAAAGGGTGGTCTGAGCACCCCCTCGCTCCCCTCGTGTGACTCTTGGATATTTATGTGTTGTGGTTACGCTGTGGCCATCAGGGTGGGCCATTGTCCCCTTCCTCACCCTTCCCACATAGTCCAGTCCTTTCCTCCCCACCCCTACCCAGACTCTGCTCCAGAATAAGTTCTTTCTCTGCTAGAGAAGAGGGATTAGAGGGAGGAGAGGCCAGACTTGACTTTTTCAGTGGGACAAACTGAAGCAGAGAGCAAGATGTGACTTTCCCACCACCTTGGACTCCTCCCACGACCTGGGACTTCACTGAATTCTTGCCACATGGACTCTGGGCGAATGGGATTCTGTCTTGTCCCCTCCTGTGCAAAGGACTCAATCTCTGTCACTGCAGGCTCAGCCTTCCAGGGCGAGAGGGAACAGGAAAAGTATGTGCCCATGTATGGTAAGAGGAAGGGACAGCAAACTCCCACCTCTAAACTTAGGGCTGGGGGCCCTACCCTAGTTGTCCCCCAAGGCTGGCAAGCAGGGATCCCGGCTCTTTCTTCCTCTCCCTGCCTGCAAGGGTGCTATCCCCACAGGCTTTTGACCAACTAAGGGAAAGAGGGGAATTCAAAGGCTGCCTGTAAACAATGGGCTGGGAGGAGCCTTCAGATATTTTTGTATACGTGAAAAAGAGGTAGAAAAAAGAAACCAAAGGTCTGTTGTACTAAATGTGTACATATAGATACATCTATAAAGTCACTGTTTGAAGATGAGTGTCCTGTCGTGGAGGCTACTCAAGGATGGGCTGAAACAGGGACCATAACTCCCCCTCCTCCCTCTTCCTCTCTCTCCATCCTGCCTCAGCTCAAGGACTCAGAATCCTCTGGATGCAGTTACTCATGCCTCTACTTACATTTCTGTGAGTGGCTTTATTAATAGTGAATGCTCAATAAATTGTAGCTGCAAGTGCTGGGCACTGCTCCTGGCACTCTGCAAAACACTCACTCTGCAAGGGAGGTGTTAGCCCATTTTACAGATGGGGCAGTGAATCTTACGGGTGAAGGCGCTTGTTCAGAGCTGTCCAGCTAGAAACACTGGAGCAAGGGTTCAAGACCAGGCCCTGCCCATGGCCCCAAATGCCCCTCCCCACTGTGGCTCAACAGTGAGTCATCAGCAATTCTCAAAACAGAAAAGAGGCAGAGACCAGACAACAGGAAAGCCTGTTTTTGTTTTTACTGGAGGCTCAGGTGGCACATGACAGTTCATAAAATGGCTTCAGAGGTAGGTGGAAGGGAAACAAAAAATAAACTGGGGTGGGAAAGAAAAACAACCAGGAGGAGGTAAGAGCTGGCTGGTTCCTTCTCAGCCTGATCTAGGGGAGGGAGTTGGTGCCTCTGAACAAGAAGGATGGATCCCTTCCTTCAACCCTTGACAGGAAGTGGAAAAAAAAAAAAAAGCAAAAGGCTGTTGCTTTGGCCCTCCTGAGTCTCAAGGAAAAGGGGAAAAGCCGGTGTTCTGATGTCATGAATTATGGGAAAGGGGGGAGGGGGTGCTGGGTAGGGTACAGGTCAGTTGGAAAAACTGGCAGATACCTGAGAGAAAGAAAGAAATGCAGGAACCATGAATAAGAGCAACTTATCATTACAACCCAGTCCCCTGCACCTCTTGGCCACCCGCCCTGAGTAGAGCAGCCACTCACCAGATGGTAGCTCTGGGTGTCCTTTGAGTTGGAATCACTCCAGTATGGTGGTGGGGGGGTCCCCACTGTTGATGGGGGCTGAGGTCTAAAGAACAGCGGTGGCCAACTGAGATTCTCTTGTTCTTTAGGGTCCCCAACTTCAACCTTCTCCCACCGTCTCCCTTCCCCTCCCCCCCAACCAGTTCCCCAGTTCACATCCACAAGCCGGTGCTGTGGCAGACAGAGCTGAGGGGGAGTCTGCAGGGGTGACATGGGCTAGATCACCTCTGCTGGGGCTTCCTGGTGGGTGCAGGGCCAGGGGACCAGGGAGCAAAGGGGTAGAGTAAGAAGGGAAGGGAAAAGAAAAGGACAGAAGGAAGAGAGGGGAAGGAGAGGGAAGGGGAGTTGGTCCCAGCCTTTTTTCATCCATCCCACAGCAGATTAGGCATCCCAGGGTCCTCACCTCTGGGACTGTGGGCTGCCGGGGGCCAGGGGGCTGCTGCCGTCGCCTCTGGAAGTAAGGACGGTTTCGTGGGCGCTGGGGCTCAGGCCGGGAACCATCAGTTGGGCCTTGGCTGGGCTTGGTCTCGCCATCCCCACCTTCTGTGGTTGGCTGCTGGGGTGGTCTGGGGCGGAAAGGCCTAAGGAGAGAGACAGGGGCCCTGAAGGGACTGTGGGACCAGGGTAGACCGCCTTCCTCCCAGGTCTCCACAGCTGCCCCACCCCCACCTCCAGGAGCCAGGCTTCCAGCCCACGAGAGCACCCATTTCCCTCTAAGGCACCTCTCACCAGGGGCTTCAGGCTCTTCCCTTCCTGTCCTCCGGCCCCTTCCCTCCCCAGCCAGTGTTGGGGAGGGAAGGACAAAGACCCAAGAAGAGAGTCTTACCTCCGGTACCTGGGCCGGAATCTGGGTGGGGGCACCCGTTCATCTCCCTGTTGGTCCCCCTCCAGTGGGGCTGTCTCTTTGGGTTCTACCCCATCAGTGCCCTAGAAACATAAAGGCCCAGGTGAGCTGTGGGGATACCAGCCACCCTGGGACAAGGTTATTCACAGCTTTCCCACCTCCTTTGGGGACCCTATGGGCTTTGTCCTTGCCAATTCCCGGAAGTTGGGTAACTGGCTTCCCCTCACCTCTACAGACTGCTGCTGGTTGGGGGGCCGAGGGCCTCGCACAAACCGCCTCCGGTAGAAGAAGGGTGGTGGGCGCCGTCGTCTGGGTCGCTGCCCAGAGTCTTCAGCTCGCTCCCCTTCACTCCCAGGTTCTGCCCCCCCTGAGGGAGCCTCTGCCACCATGGGTGGTGGGGCAGCTGGGCGAGGCCGGGGGATGAATCTGCGGAACCTGCGTCGGTTGGGGGCATAGCGGCTGCCCTTCACTGGCACCCCCCCAGGCCCCGTTACGTTGGCAGCTTCTGCGCCCTGGGAAGGTGGAAAGGGAATAGTCAGAACCTGCTCCCAATGCATGACACTCCCTAACTTGACTCCTTTGTGTCTTCTCCTTCTTCTAGGGGAAGTCCCCTCTCCAGCTTTCCTTTAGCTCCTCTAATTTCTACTTCTTTCTACCTTCCCAAGAGCCAATGCAGTGTTTGCACCCATCTGGGAAGGAGCAACTTGTCCTTTTAAAAGAACTGCTACTGTAGCCTCCCAAGTTTAAGGCTGGGGGAAGGGCAGGGGTGGAGGAAGGCCGGGCAGCAGGCATGCGTCTGTTACTCCAGAGCACTGTCTGTTACTCCAGAGCACCAACTCTGAGAAGGGTCCTTCAGGGACAGGGCCCCACGTGCAGAACAGACGCAGAAGTGCCTGGAGAACTACAGAGACGAAATCCAGACACTACAGACTGATGACAGGGACATATTCTTTAGATCATCCCTTAGAGTAGCCGTAACCTTAAAGACGACAACGTCTGGCTGAGAGAACACAGTCCCATTCCCACAGCCGAGGCAGAACTGGCCCCAGGAGAGTTGAAGCCTGCAATGACTCAGTACCCCACAGCAGCCCCCAAACCTTCTCTCCTTCCACGACATCAAACTCCACAGTCTCCCCGTCTCCAACGCTGCGCAGAAACTTCCTGGGGTTGTTTCTTTTAATAGCTGTCTGAATGGGGGAAAGGCCGTGAGAAAGGGTTGACAGCAAGACAGGAGTCTCTCTCGCCCCTGCTGGGTCCACCACCCAATTTCATTCTTTGCAACTTTTTATCTGGGGTCTGGGGCTGGAGGGTGGAGCAAGGAGAGGGTGGTCAAAGTTTAGTAGGGGAGAGGTCATCAACTAGGGGCCTCAGGGACTGTGCAGTTACCACTGTCCCCAGGACACACTCCCTTCCCCCTTTACCCCTCAGGGATTTCAAAAAGGGAGGCAAGAACTGTGAACTTAAAGGCAAAACAAACAGCAGAGAGTCTTAAGTCACAAAGTGGGTAAAACGTACTGTGCTTCTTACCTCAATCCCACTGAGAGCTCTTTCCACCAAAGCAGTGGTTCTCAAACTGCAGCATGCATCAGAATCACCTGGAGAGCTTGTTAAAACAGATTGCTGGGCCCCAGCCCCACATCTGATTGATTCAGTAGGTCTGTGGTGGGGCCTGAGAATTTGGATGTCAGGTGATGCTGCTGCCAGCGCAGGGACCACACTTTGAGAACCACTGCACCCAAGTATCTTTTCCCTCTGAAAAATGCCTGAGTCCTTCCTGAAGTGTCAACAGGTCCCAGAAGGTAGTGAGCACTCTGACAGCTATTCAGTAACCCAACACAAGTGGGGCTAATGGTGGTTGATACAGGCGCCTGGGCAGGTGGGAGGGGAGCTATTTCCTGGTTGGGCAGGCCACGGTGAAGGAAAAGCCAGAGAAACACAACTGACCATGCTGCTAAGGATCATGGCAAAGGCCTTCAAAGAGAGGGCTGGTTCTTCCCCCTAGAAAGCCAGCCTAGCTCTTACCTGGTGAACAAAGACATCCTCCTTGGTGTCATTCCTGCAGAACAGGATGGTTTGTTAAGGAGGTGACTTTGGTAAAGTCCTCAGCTCCACTGAGGCCCCCCGATAAATGTCCATTCCTAAGGTTGGTGGGCCCATCTGCTCCCGCTTCCACAGTTAGGGGTAGACAAGGCACCCCAGAAGCTGGTGTAGAGAGAAGTATACCTAAAACCTCAGTGTGAATCTGGACTTCAGGAGGAGAAGGCAAAGGCACCTTGAAGGAACTGAGTGCTCCACCTTCTACCCCAGGGGCACCTTAGAACCTGCCAGTGCTGGATGTAGCCGTCCCTGGCCAACACCCCTCCTCCCTCAACCCCTATCAGGGTTGGAAAATTCCACTGTCTCCTTCCTTCTCTACATGCAAGGAGTGAGAGAGTGGGGATGTGGCCAGAGATGCAGAACAAGTTTGGGAAGGAGACATGTCAAAAACTTGCTCTAAACAGCCACCAAGACCTTATTCACACCCTCAGCCTAAAGATATCCTCCACAGTTAGGCCCTCTCAACACACATAGCAACCAAGGGTGAGAGAGAAGAAAATCCCACCCATTCTCTATCACTACCTTAGCTAGTACCCTGGTTTCTCCTAGAACCCCAATGGGTATGGAGGGGAGGCAAGGGAGAAGTTTTCCTGGAAGGATTCCCTGCAGGAGTCCACTGTTTCCAGAATTAGACAGGGACCCTTCCCCAGAACAAATGTTCTAGTTCTAAAGCACTTGGATCTGCACAAAGGTCAGCCTGCTAAGAGGGAAATAAGGCCTCCCAGGAGGGCTGGGCTGGGCAGGGTGCCTGGGCTGGGGAAGGGCCCATTGGGGGAGACCTGGCTCTGCTCAGAATCCACCACTCCAACCTCTCCCTGCACCGGGAGGGTGGGGCCGCCAACTGAAAGAAAGCAGCAGCGGCTGGCTAGACTAGCTCCTTTCTCCCTCCCCCACTGCCACCCTCAGTCCCAACAGGTGGAGGATTCAGATGAGCCACAGCTCTTTCAGGGAGATGAGTGGTGAGGGTGCCATGAGTGTTGCTCATTACAAGAAATCAGTGAGGATTCCAGCCAGGAGCCCAGAGAACCCTATACATTCTGCCCCCAAAGCATGACAAACTGAAAATAATGAGGCAATTCTAGAAAGTGAGACAGAGAAGCCAGGAGGGTCAGAGCCAGGTTTGCCAAGTTCCTGGATGGTTAATCCTCTGCTGCCCTTGAAGATGTGGAGGCAGCTTCATCTTGCCACTAAGCACACATTTGTTGTGCGGTTAAAGACTTTCAACTAGCACCAGCTGGACATTGCAACCATGTGCCTTGGCAGGGGTAGAGATGAGGTTGGGAAGGTGTCCAATCCCACAGGCTAGTTTGGAAGATACCCATTCCATCCCCGCCCTGGGTTCCTTGGATACCTGTTGATGAATCCGTAACCATTCCGGACGTTGAACCATTTGACAGTGCCCAGTACTTGGATTGCTGCCATGCAGAGATGCAGTGGGGACAGTAAGATGGGGGGGGGGG
>VBSM01001082.1:3135183-3149652 GCA_008086735.1 Cheirogaleus medius
AAAAAAAAAGAAAAAAGACTAGAAGAAAATATGGTAAAACATTAGTAATAGCAGTTGGCAGTTGGTGTTGGGTTTATGGTTAATTTTTTTCTGATTATTTTCTATATTTTCCAAAATTTTGCTATAATGGACTCATATTTTACAATAAAATTTGACAGAATCTTTTTAATAGTGTAAAAACATTCCTCTTGATACAACTGGAGCCCTATCCCTTCCGGGTGAGGGACAAGAGGAACAGAAAAGAACTGGTATGCCCCAGTGCCACCCATCCTTCCCAACCCCAGCTTTGCCCCCCAACTCTGAGTAGGTGTGCCAAGAATCTCAGGACCCCATGGCTGTGCTCGGTGGCTCAGCCTGTAATCCCAGCACTTTGGAAGGCCAAAGCAGGAGGATGGCTTGAGCCCGGGAGTTGGAAACTGCAGTGAGCTATCATGATGATGCCACTGCACTCTAGCCCAACAATAGACCCTGTCTCAAAAACAACCAACCAAACAAAAACCCCTCTGGATCCCAGAACCTTCAGAGAATTTCCTAAGTCCCGCGTTCTTACTGCATTCGTCTTTCTGAATGGCTTGATCAATTCATTACATTCTCCAGCCACAAGGACTGAAGGCAGCCTTGACCTACCCTTTGACTTCATCTTCTTCATTCTGTTAGCCATTGAGTTCCATGCGTCATGTCTCCAGAATGTCTCCCGTGCTATCTTTTCCTCCTTGCCTCACCCACCACCTGTGCTGACACAGGCCTTCATTCTTGCTCACGTGGGCTGCTGTCAGAGGTTCTTCACTGATCTCTTGTCTCCAGTCTGGCTCTGCTTTGGTTGCTCTGTCACCTGTGGCTGGTGTGAGCTTCCTAGGGCACAGCCACATCAGAGGCTACCTACAGAAGAAAAGGCCCTACTCCTCTGCACAGATTCAACACTCCCTGATCTGGCCCAGGCCTCCCTTCCCCACCTTGCATTTCATTTACAAGCTCTGCCCTCCCCACCCAATGCTCCATGACTCTTTTCCTCTGTTCACTGAGCTCGTCTTCCTCCATGCCTCTACTCTCACCATTCCCATTGTCTGCGATGCCCTTAACTCTCATTTCCACCTTTCCCCCACTTCCAACCATTTTCCAAGGTCCAGTCATTAAAATGCTGCTTTCCTCAGGAAACCCTCATTGCTTGATACCTGAACGACCATGACAGCTTTCTAAGGGCCTTCCTTCTTACCTCCAGAGTCTTGCTCCTTCAGCCCATCCCTCACACCATCGCTGGACTATCCTGATCTAACATCACTTTTTATATTATACATCAGAGCCACCATCCCCTATCAGTGGTCCCTATCAGTGGTATGCTGCTAAATGTTTAACATCCACCTCTGGATTGGGGCTAGGGGTTGATTTACAACATCTGTCAATTTCTGTGGTGTAAATACTTCCACCATGGCCAAATTTAAAGCTACCAATAAGACATTTCCCCCCCCCTCCGTTTATTTGTTTGTTTTGAGACAGAGTCTTGCTCTGTTGCCCAGGCTGGGGTGCAGTGGCATGATCACTACAGCTCACTACAGCCTCAAACTTCTGGGCTTTAGTGATACTCCTACCTCAGCCTCTGAAGAAGCTGGGACTACAGGTGCACGCCATCATGCCCAGTTATTTTTTTTACTTTTTATAGGGATGGGGTCTGGCTATGTTGCCCAGGCTGGTCTCGAACTCCTGTCTTTCAGTGATACTCCCACCTCAGCTTCCCAAAGTGCTGGGATTACAGGCGTGAGCCACTACACATGGCCAATAAGACATCAATGAATGTGGAGCTGGTAAGAGATATTTACAATTGGTTCTTATGCTTACTATAGTCTATACAAGCAGTCTCCACTGCACCATTGGTTCCCACTGAAAACTTTTCTTTTTTTAAAATTTTTAATTATTATGAGTATTATTGTATATCTTTATAGGGTACATGTGATGTTTTGATACAGGTATACAATGTGAATTAATCAAATTAGTGTAATTTGGGTATCCATGACCTGAGGCATTTATCATTTCTTTGTGTTAGAACATTCCAATTCTACTCTTTTATTTATTGATTGATTGATTTATTTATTTTGAGATAGAGTCTCACTGTGTTGCCCAGGCTAGAGTGCTGTGGCATCAGCCTAGCTCATAGCAACCTCAAACTCCTGGGCTCAAGCAATCCTTCTGCCTCAGCCTCCTGAGTAGCTGGAAACATAGGCATGTGCCACCATGCCCGGCTAATTTTTTCTATAGAGTTTTAGTTGGCCAATTAATTTCTTTCTATTTTTTAGTAGAGATGGGGTCTTGCTCTTGCTCAGGCTGGTTTCGAACTCCTGACCTTGAGCAATCCGCCTGCCTCGGCCTCCCAGAGTGCTAGGATTACAGGTGTGAGCCACCGCGCCCGGCCTCTTTTAGTTATTTTAAAGTGTACCCTAAATTATTGTTGATTATAGTCACTTTGTTGTGCTATCACATATTGTTCATTCTATCTAACTACATTTTTGCACCCCCTAACCATCCCCACTTTATCTGCCTCTTCCCAATCTCCTTCTCAGCTTCTGATAACCATCATTTACTCTATGTCTCCATGAGATCAATTGTTTTTAATATTTAGCTCCCACATTTGAATGAGAACATGTGAGATTTGTCTTTCTGTGCTTGGCCTATTTTACTTAACATAATGTTCTCCATGTTGTTGCAAATGGCAGGAATTCATTCTTTTTTGTGGCTATAGAATATTCCAATGTGTACATGTACCATAGTTTCTTTATCCATTCTCCCACTGATGGACAGTTAGGTTGATTCCAAATCTTGGCTATTGTGAATAGTGCTGCAATAAACATAGGAGTGAAGATATCTTTTTCATATACTGAATTCCTCTCCTTTGGATATATATCCAGAAGTGGGATTGCTAGCTCATATGGTAGCTCTATTTTTAGTTTTTTGAGGAATCTCCATATTGTTCTCCATAATGGTTGCACTAATTTACATTCCCACCAACAGTGTGGGAGAGTTCCCTTTCTCCACATCCTTGCCAGCATTTGTTATTGCCTGTCTTTTTGATAAAAGCCATTTTAACTGGGGTGAGATGATATCTCATAGTTTTGATTTGTATTTCTCTCATGACTACTGATGTTAAACTTTCTTTTTTTGAGTCAAGGTGTTACTTTGTCATCCCAGGCTAGAGTGCAGTGGCCTAGAGTGCAGTGACATCATCATAGCTCACTGCAAACTCAAACTCCTGGGCTCAAATGATCCTCCTGCCTCAGCCTCTCAAGTAGCTGACACTACAGGCATGTACCACTATGCCTGGCTAATTTTTCTATTTTTTGTAGAGTCAGGGTCTCGCTCTTGCTCAGGCTGATATCAAACTCCTGACCTCATGTGATCCTCCTCCTCGGCCTCCCAAAGTGCTAGGATTACAGGCCTGAGCCACTGTGCATGACCAGAGCATTTTTTAATATACCTATCGGCCATTTGTATGTCTTTTTCTTTTTTCTTTCTCAGAGCCTTTAATATGCTAATGCACACTGTAAGCCATCAAGAAAGGGGTGGGAAGAGGAAAGATTGAATTTGTAGCATTTCACACAGAGCACATTGGAAAATGCTGGAGAGAACCTAAGGTAGATCAGTGGCCTGCAAGGAGGGACACCATTCAGTCCAGCCTGCTTGGGAGAGTTGCAGTTTATCCCTGTTGCTCCAGTTTAATCATTATCAACCCTCACGTTCATTCTCAAGGGGGTCCCAATTTGAATGACAAATTATATGGTCACCCTCAGTGACCTGGATTGAGGACCCTATGTTGCTTCATATTGAAACATGAATCCCTGACCCAATCAGATCCTCTCTTGGAGGGCTGTGAATTTGAGACTTAGCAAAAGGGAAACCTTAGGAAAAAAATTGAAACCAAGCAGAAGCAGTAGTAACATAGACTGAGGAAGGCTGGATGTTGGGTTTGGGGGGTCATCAGAGCAGGAGCAACACAGGTATGCTCCTCTGAGGATGGCAGGGGAGCAGGAAAGAGATCAGCCAACAGCCCACTTGCCCTGGCTCCCCAAGGACACTTAGGCTGCTGGTTGCTGTCCTGTGTCAACCCACTCCCCAGGATGCTTGCACAACCTCATCCCCAGAGCTCACCTGAGCACATGTGCACAGCCCAAGACAGCCTTTCTTAGTGTGGTTCTTAACTCTGGCTGTACATCGGAATCCCCTTTGGAGCTTTTAGGACATACAGACTGTCAGAGCACCACTACCACCCTGCCCCAGGTTTTGAATTTACAGGGAAAAGTATTTCCAGATGATAGGTTTAAAAATCTGGTTTTCTCTAGATGATGAAATGATAGCATGTTTTAATATATTCTCCATTGTTCTTTGTTATATTTTCCAAAATTTATGCAATGAACAATTATTTCTTTTGTAATAAGAAAAAATAGCTATTAAAAAACAAAGATGAGGCCAGATTGGAAGAGGAGAAGAGACTGGATCTGTATGTCTTCTTTAAAGAAATGTCTATTCAGATCCTTTGCCCATTTTTAATTGGATTATTTTATTTTTTCCTATTGAGTTGTTGGAGTTCCTTATCTATTCTAGTTATTAATCCCTTGTCAGACAAGTAGTTTGCAAATATTTTCTCCTGTACTGTGGGTTGTCTCTTCACTTTGTTGAATGTTTCCTTTGCTGTGCAGAAGCTTTTTAGCTTGATGTGATCCTATTTGTCCAATTTTGCTTTGGTTGCCTGTGCTTTGGGGGTATTACTGAAGAAGTCCTTGCCCAGACCAATGTCCTGAAGCATTTCTCCAATGTTTTCTTTTAGTAGTTTCATAGTTTCAGGTCTTAGATTTAAGTCTTTAATCCATTTTGATTTGATTTTTGTATATGGTGAGAGATAAGCATTTAGATTCATTCTTCTGTATTTGGATACCCAGTTTTCCCAGCACCATTTATTACAGAGACTGTTCTTTCCCCACTGTACGTTCTTGGCAACTTTGTTGAAGATAAGTTCACTATAGATGTGTGGATTTATTTCTGAGCTTTCTATTTTGTTCCATTGGTCTATGTGTCAGTTTTTATGCCAGTACCATGCTGTTTTGCTTACTACAGCTCTGCAGTATAATTTGAAGTCAGGTAATATGATTCCTCCAGTTTTGTTCTTTTTTGCTCAGGATGGCTTTGGCTATTCTGGGCCTTTTGTGGTTTTATATAAATTTTAGGATTATTTTTTCTATTTTTGTGAAGAATATCATTGGTATTTTAATGGGGATTGCATTGAATTTGTAGATTGCTTAGGGTAGTATGGACATTTTAATAATATTGATTCTTTGAATCTATGAACATGGAATAATTTTCCATTTTTTTGTGTCTCTTCAATTTCTTTCACCAATGTTTTATAGTTTTCATTATAGAGATCTTTCACTTCTTGGTTAAGTTTATTCCTAGGTGTCTTATTTTATTTGTAGCTATTGTAAATGGGATTACTTTCTTGGTTTCTTTTTCAGATTGTTTACTATTGGTATATATAAATGCTACTGATTTTTGTATGTTGATTTTGTATCCTGCAACTTTACTGAATTTGTTTATCAATTCTAATAGTTTTTTTGTGTGTGGAGCCTTTAGGTTTCTCTAGATATAAGATCATATCATCTGCAAACAAGGATGATTTGACTTCTTTTTTTTCAATTTGGATGCCCTTTCTTTCATTCTCTTGTCTGATTGCTCTAGCTAGAATTTCCAGTACTATGTTGAATGATAGTGGTGAGAGTGAGCATCCTTGTCTTGTTCCAGATCTTAGAGAAAAGGCTTTCAGTTTTTGCCCATTCAGTATGATACTAGCTGTATGTCTGTCACATATGGCTTTTATCACATTGAGGTAAGTTCCTTCTATACCCAGTTTTTTGAGAGTTTTTATCATGAAAGGATGTTGAATTTTATTGAATGTTTTTTCAGCATCAATTGAAATGATTATATGATTTTTGTCTTTTGTTCTGTTGATATGATGTATCACATTGATTGATTTCCATATATTGAACCATTGCTGCAACCCTGGGATGAATCCCACTTGATCATGGTGAATAATCTTTTTAATGTGTTGTTTAATTTGGTTTGCTAGTATTTTGTTGAGGATTTTTGCATCTATGTTCATCAGAGATATTGGCCTACAGCTTTCTCTTTTTGTTGTGTCTTTGTCTGGTTTTGATATCAGGCCTCATAGAATGAGTTTGGGAGTATTCCCTCCTCCTGGATTTTTTGAATAGTTTAAGTAGGATTTCATTCAAAACTTTTCATCACCCCATAATATTCTGAAATAAAAAATAAATAAAAGAAATTCCAATGGCCGGGCGTGGTGGCTCACGCCTGTAATCCTAGCACTCTGGGAGGACAAGGCAGGCGGATTGCTCAAGGTCAGGAGTTCAAAACCAGCCTGAGCAACAGTGAGACCCCGTCTCTACTAAAAAAAATAGAAAGAAATTAATTGGCCGACTAAAATATATAGAAAAAATTAGCCGGGCATGGTGGCGCATGCCTGTAGTCTCAGCTACTCGGGAGGCTGAGGCAGGAGGATCGCTTGAGCCCAGGAGTTTGAGGTTTCTGTGAGCTAGGCTGACGCCACAGCACTCTAGCCCAGGCAACAAAGTGAGAGTCTGTCTCAAAATAAATAAATAAATAAATAAATTCCAAAAAAACAATTCTCATCAATGCTTCCTAAAGAACACGTACTATTGTTGCAACTCTGTGTAAATCTGAATTTTAAAATAAAAAGTTTTAAAAGTCTACCAAACAAAACACACACACACACACACACACACACTGAAATATATATTAAAATAAAAACAAAAACAAAACTAACTCTACCAGGAAAGTCTACCAGAACAGAAGTATACTCACTTGGCAAATCTCTTTCTCAGCAGAATATGAGTGCCCTGTAAACTGTTAACCTCTCAGAAAGAAATGAGGACTTAATGAGTAAGATTAATTGCCAGTGCAAGTACATCATCTAAAGCCATTGAGAATACATTGAAGGGTAGCTGGAGAGTTTTCAAGAATATCTGAATTCAGCTGGGTGTGGTGGTGTGCACCTATAGCCCCAGCTACTCTGGAGGCTGAGACAGGAAGATCACTTGAGCAGGAGTTCTAGGCTGTAGTGTACTATGCCAATCCGGTGTCTGCACTAAGTCCAGCATCAATATTGTGACCTCAGGGTTGGGCTGGGGGGACCACCAGGTTACCTTAGAAGGAGTGAACCGGTCCAAGTAGGAAATGTAGCAGGTCAAAACTCCCGTGCTGATCAGTAGTGGGGTCATATAATGCCTGTGAATAGCCACTGCCCTCCAGCTTGGGCAACATAGTAAGATTCCTGTCTCTAAAAAACAAAACAAAACAAAAGGAAAAAAAGACCTAAATTCTAATCTTGATGAGAGGATGTAACCACATGAATGTAGGAAAGGAACAATGAAGGAATGTGAATGTCTGTCATTAAGACAAGCTAGAGGGGCCAAGGCGCAGTGGCTCACGCCTGTAATCCTAGCACTTTGGGAGGCCAAGGTGGGCAGATTGCTCAAGGTCAGGATGTTCGAAACCAGCCTGAACAAGAGCGAGACCCCTGTCTCTACTAAATATAGAAAGAAATTAATTGGCCAACTAAAAATATATAGAAAAAATTAGCCGGGCATGGTGGCACATGCCTGTAGTCCCAGCTACTCAGGAGGCTGAGGCAGGAGGATTGCCTGAGCCCAGGAGTTAGAGGTTGCTGTGAGCTAGGCTGACGCCACAGCACTCTAGCCCAAGAGACAGAGCAAGACTCTGTCTCGAAAAAAAAAAAAAAGAGAGAGAGGGTGTTCAATAGTTTTCAGGGGAGACTTGTTCCAGGATTATTAATATTCCAGGATTCTTTTTGAAGGGAAGGCAGGCAGTTTTTACACTGAAGACAAATGTGCTATGCTTTTGTTGTTGTATGGTACTAATGATGAAGCAGGTGCAGCTAATTACCTTGCCTGGAATTCAAGCCTCCTTGACTGAGTTTAGTCTTTCCACTTATATTTTCCTATAGAAAGAATGGACAGATGGACCAACTAACATAGATGTTCTGTTGCCCATGGTCATTTCATTTATAAATACAATGATATTGCCATTTCTTTGTCAATCTTTTGTGAGTCTGATTAGCTTAAGTCAGATGTACCTTCATTCAACATTAAGTTGATATTTATGCTATACCAAGTATTTATCAGGCATAATTCTAGGAGGTGGGGACACAGTGGTGAACGAAACAGACAAGTTCCCATCCCTTATACAGGTTCATTCTAGTAAGGAAAGACAGACATTAATAAAACAGTTACACAAATAAATTTTTTTTGTATTTTTTTTTATTTCAGCATATTATGGGGGTACAAATATTACGGTTATGTATATTGCCCACGCCCCCCTCCCCCCTCGAGGCAGAGCCTCAAGCATGACCGTACCCCATAAGTTGCACATCTTACTACACAAATAAATTAATGTCAACAATCTATGATAAATGCTATAATGTTTGCTATGAGAGTATATAACACAAGAAGCTGACTTAGTCTGCTAGGTCAAGAAAGGCTTCCCTAGGTCAAGAAAGGAAGAAGCCTTGAAGAAGTGACTTGAGTCAGCAAAGTAAAATGATGGGGCTTTCAAAGCTGAGGACTCTATCCTGGACTGTGGTGATCCCATAGATGCAATGTCACCTGTGGTCTTCCCAGGTGCTGACTATCTTATCACTCTACAACACTTTATGATACTTTGTCCTTGTATTTCTATGCCTTAGTCTTCTGTCAAGATTATCCATGCCTCTTCTAGTTTGAATGTAAGCTCTTGGGGGCTGTGATCACTCAGCTCCCTTTTGATATCATGGAGCTTGTGCCTTAGCCTTAGATCAGTCAGGACACTTTGTCATGCTCTCAGAGAAATGAACCAATTAAGACTGTCACATTATGCATAGTATGTACTGTGTACAAAGATGCCAATACATTAAGTAACAACTTTATAAAGATATAATTCACATACCATACAATTCACCAATTTAAAGTGTATAATTCAATGGTTTTTAATATCTGAAGAATTGTGCAGCCATCACTCCAGTCAGTTTTAGAATATTTCCATCACCCCAAAAAGGCACCCCTACCTTCCCCCTTACCCGTTTTCAGTCACTCCCCATTTCTCCTCAAATCCCTCAGCATTAGGTAACCACTAATATGCTTTCTGTCTCTATGGATTTGTATATTCCAGACATTTCATATAAATGGACTACTATGTGGTCTTTTGTGACTGACTTTCACTTAGCATAATGTTTTCAAGGCTCATCCATGTTGTAGCATGTACCCAGTACTTCATTTCTTTTTATTGCTGAATAATAATTCATTGTATGGATATACCACATTTTTTTTACCCCTTCATCAGTTAATGGCTCTTTGGGTTGTTCCCACTTTTTGGGAAATAAATAATGCTGCTTGGATCATTTGTGTGCAGGTTTCTTTTTTTACTGATATTCATATAACATAAAATTAACCATTTTTTCAGGGTACAAAATTAACCATTGTAAAGTGAACAATTCAGTAGTATTTAGTGCATTCACAATGTTGTGCAACCACCACTTCTATCTAGTTCCAAAACGTTTTCATCGCTCCAAAATAAAATCCGTACTCACTAAGCAGTTACTCCCCATTCCCTGCTTTCCCTAGCACCTGGCAACCACCAATGGGCCTTCTGTTTCTAGGGTTTTACCTATTCTGGACATTTTGCTTTAGTGGACTCATAGAATATGTGACCTTTTGTGTCTGGGCTTCTTTCACTAAGCATAATATTTTCTGAGGTTCATCCAGTTTTAGCATATATTTCATTCCTTTTCATGGCTGAATAATATTCCATTATATGGATATACCACATATCGTTCATTCATTCATCTGTTGACTGACGTTTAGGTTGTTTCCACCTTTTGGCTATTGTGAATGAGTACTGCTGTGAACATTCAAATGCGCAGATTTGTTTTGAGTACCTATTTTTAATTGTTTAGGTGGTACGTACACAGGAGTGGAATTGCTAGGTCATATGAACAATGTATCTTTAAGAAGAGCAGGAGTCGGGCTTTTAAACAATGCACTCAGAAAGGTTTTTACAAAGGGAGGGATAGGAATTTCAGAAAATTGAGGGGAAGAAGCTGGGGGTGATGGTGTAACATGCTACACAAATGTAATAATTGAAGCTAGTGTGTGTAGTTCACATGTATCAGGTCAAAGGATTCTTACATCTCCCTGGTGAATTGGGCTGTTTAGACATCCTTATTATCCTTACTTTATGGGAAGAAAATTAAGGCAGAGCGATTTGAAGTAAATTCTCAAAAATACAAAACAAGAATGAGATTTCAAGCCGAGATCTTTAGTCGCTTATCTTGGTTTCACTGTCCTGTTATCTACCTAACTTACTGGAGCAAACAAGGTAGCTGTGAAGTTAGTGCTAGAAACCCAGGAACTGGAGGGAGAAGACTACAAAGTTTCAGGAAAAGCAGCAGCTTTCTTTCGTAAGCAGAGGGCTGAGGAAATAAACTCTGGGAGATAGCTTGCTTCCAGCTTCATGGGTATCTTCTATTATTTAGACGATGTTAATGTAATTTAACATACCACTTCTTTACAGAGAATTTTTTCTAAGGGAAGTAGTAGACAATTCTTTTGGAAATTGTAGAGCACAGTTGGGAAAAAAACAGAAATGCTATGTTAAGTCTCAATTTATTGAGGGTTGTTCAAGAGCGGAAAGGCCTCTATGTAAGTAATAGGCACCAACACGGACCGAAGACTAAACAAGATGGTGGCTGGTACAGGACCGCTCTATCTCGCCGGGTGAAACTCTATGGCAGAGCAGAAGCGTACAGTTTAGAAAAGTGAAGCCGAAATGGGCGGTAACCCGACCACACTAGCGCGCTAGGAAGAGAGGAGCGGAAAGAGATGTGTCGCGCATGTGTGGAACTAGGGGGAAGGATTCTAAGAGAAGGGGCCCACCCCACAGCGCAAGTTTTCTGAAACGTGTGAGTTATCTAAGTCCAGTTAAAGCCGAAGTGGGGCGTTTCCTAGGACGCATGCGTTCTAGACGAGACAGTGGCGTGGTCTTTCAACGCCCGGCGTACAGGCGACGTCTGAGGTGGAAGGGGCGTTCAGGATTCCCTACACGCATGCGTTCTGAGACCTAGGCGTTTCCTTCAGAGGGTGTGGAGTGCAGGGATCTTTATTGCGCAGGTGCAATGACTGTCCGGTAGGGCGAGTCGTCTACCAAGGGGAGGGAAGAGTAGGTTGAAGGGATTAAAAAACCGGGTGCGCCTGCGCGTTGCCGACTAGTCGGAAGGGCTCTGGATTTGTGAGGGGCGGGGTCACGTATGCGCGTCATTGGATGGGTAGGTGGGAGGGAGGGTGGAGCGCGGGGAGGGTCTATGCGCTTGCGCAGTGCGGGGGTGGAGGGCGGAGGAGATAGATAGCACGCTTGCGCGGCTGTCATAGGGCTGCTTGGTTGGTCAGTGGGGAGTCGGCGCCTGCGTACTAAGACCCGTGTGCAGCAGCGGCGGCGGCGGTAGAGGCGGCGGCGGCAGCGGGCTCAGAGGCAGCGGTTGGGCTCGCGGCGAGCGGACGGGGTCGAGTCAGTGCGTTCGCGCGAGGTGAGAGCTGGCAGGGCGCGCGTGCGCGGAACCTTGGTTTGGGCCTGGGAGGAGAGATGGAACTGCGCGGGGGTCGGGGAGGGGGCAGAGGGGAGCGGCGGCCACCGCCGCACCGGTTCGGCTGGGGAGCCGCGGGAGGTGCGGAGAGGCGCGGGAGCGCGCCCCAGTTGGCGCGCAGGGCGACGGTTGGGGCCGGCCGGGTGACGTTGGAGCGACGCAGGGCGGGGGACGGCGAGCCGCGAGGCCGCCACGCGGGAGAGGCCGCCAGGCGGCCACGCCGGGGCGAGGGCCAGGGGCCAGATCCGCCCGCCGGGGCAAGTGTACCGGGTCCGTTGAGGACCGGGCGCCGCGCAGCCACGTGAGGTGGGGGATGGGGCTGTTCGGTGAGAGGGCATGTTACGGGGGGGTTGGCGGCCGGCGTGGGGGAGGGGAGGCGGCGTGGCTCCGGCTTGGCGTAGCCTTTGAGGAGGGGGCGGCCGCGGCACCGGAAGTGCCCCCCACGGGAGACTGCCCTTGGGGTCGGAGGCCGCATGGCCGAAAGTGGACCGGGGCCGCATGGCAGCCCGGGGACCCCTCCCCCCAGGTCCCGGCCGCCGGAAGCCCCGGACGGCCACATGGTGGGCGGGAGCCGGCAGCCCTCAGCGCGGGAGACCTGGTCCTTGCGTGGGGGTCTGAGGGAGCCTGGAATTTGAGGAGTGGGAGAAGCCCGAGGCTCAGATCTTGATCACCCGAGAGGGCCCGCTGCAGGCATATGTTAGTGCTCCCCAATCTCATGGGCCCTGGAGCTTTCCCCCTATTCTGTGCAGTGAGGCGGCCAGCCAGCTGTAAGTGGCACTCTTTGAGGTGGTAGGCTGTAGAAATGGGGAAACTGAGGGCAATTGGACAGGAGCCCAACTCTTCTGCCAACCAGTACCGATAGCGCCTTAAAGTCCCGGGCAGATGAGTTTCCCACTTTACCTTGTCACTGTCTTCCCGTGGTATTTGCTTTGGGAGTTGCTGGGTTTTAGAGTCCTTGACTCTACCAGCCTGTATGATTTCTGCTACTTACTACTACCAACCTTTTGCTTTCATTTTATTGTCATTCACTACCCCTTACTCCCCCACTTTCTACGGACTGTACAGGCCCGGCCTGAAAAGCCGACAGGACAGATGCATCCTGGGAAAAGTGGGAGGGCCCTCCGGGAGAGGCTGGGTTCCTGGGTTCCCTTTGGGAACTGAGGTCGAGGTGTTTGGTCGGGAATCATTTAGGAAATAACTTTACTTTCTCCCCTTGACTCCATCTGCAAGTGCATGTTGGCAAGGCGGGAATCCCCCAAAGAGGCCTTGTGGTTTCCTGTATCAGTGACTGGTTTGTGTGTGGATGGGGGAGTGTAACAGATGGGTGGTGCCTTGGTCCTCCGGTCTCCACCCTCCCCCCATTAGCCACACCCTTTTGCTGGATCATAGCTGCTCACCTAATTATAGCCTTGGCTGTGTGTGTGGGGAAGAGGGGTGGTTGGTTTCAGTGGCAAGTAACACCTGAGTCCTCCCCCCTCCCAGGAAGTAGGCCTTTCCTCATCTCTGAGGTTTGACATGCTAACTCCCTGGAGCCTTCGTTTCCCAAGCCACTACTTAGCTTTCATTTTGGGGAGAGGATACAGCTATTCCCTCCTTCCATACACACACCAGTTCTTAAGTATATTTGAGTCCAGTCAGTATTTAATCCAGGAACTGTGACTTTATTTTACGTGGGTAATGGAATTAAAAGAGTTGGGGGAAATGAAGCAATGTTTCCGGAGAGAAATGGGATAGATTGGAGGTCCTTTTAATCTCCATCCTTACGCCAGTTCTCTTCTTGGCTCTAGTTGGAATCGAAGCCTCTTAAAATGGCAGATGATTTGGACTTCGAGACAGGAGATGCAGGGGCCTCAGCCACCTTCCCAATGCAGTGCTCAGCATTACGTAAGAATGGCTTTGTGGTGCTCAAAGGCCGGCCATGTAAGATCGTCGAGATGTCTACTTCGAAGACTGGCAAGCACGGCCACGCCAAGGTTAGAATTTCACTTCCACATCTTGCCTTCACCACACCTCCAGTATCCTTGGGGCTCCTGGCCCTCTACCTTCCTTTAGCTCTGCTTTTACTGTCTCATTTATTTTGTTCAGCATCATCCCTTTCACACTACTACATCTGCTCCCCAGTCTTCAGCCTCTTCTGTGGTTAGTCTTCTGTCCCTTCATCATTCTCTGGTAGGCCCTCCATTTCTCCAGCTTTGTGCCAGTCTCTTCTCTTCGTAGGCCTTTATGTTTCAGCTATTCAGCTGTTCCTCCCTTATTCCTGGCTATTACTTTTTTTGTTTCTCTCTCTTCCCTTGAGCCTTTGTAGCTGCTCTTTGTTTCCATCACTGTTTCCAGGGTTTCTCCAATCCTAACAAAGAATGCAGCCTTCCCCTGGAAGGACTCTAGTGTTACCTCTGAGCTTTCAAATCACCTTGCTGCCTCATTCCCCAGTTCTAGCTTTCCCTTTGACTCTGATGTAGAATCAGACTGTCTCTGCTTGTCCCAGGCCACTCTTCTTGGGTTCCTTGAGCCTCCATGGTTTCTTGGGTCTAAACATTCTTGCTGGTGCTTCCCTTGTCACCTGGGTCTTGTTTTGTTTTTCCCCCAGATTTCAACCTGGTCCATTCTTGTTGAATTTCTTGCAGTTTTGTTCCCTCATCAGTTTTTCTGTCTTTTGTTGACTTATCATTGATCTTGCTTATTCTCTAATGTTGAGATCCTTCTCTGTGCTCTTTTGGCTTTCTTGTTTCCTAACTGCATAGTTCTTTCTAATCTCCCCCCCC
>VBSM01001082.1:3152701-3166796 GCA_008086735.1 Cheirogaleus medius
CCTCTGGGATTCACAGTAACCAGAAACAAAAACGGAAATAAATTAAGTGATAAGGGGGAGGGGAGTAACAGGGAGTCGTGTTCCCCAAATCAGTGCATGAAAAGGGGTACCCAGGGCCCAGAGCTGGGCTCCCCCAAGCTCCCTCCTATCAGAGGGAGTGTTCTGGGCCCCTGGACATGGAGATGTGCCACTTCCCATCTAAATCTGAGAGCCTGCCTACGTGCTCCTGTGCATCTGCCAAGACGAGCACCTGTGCATGCCATAAATTACTGGAATGAGGTGGAGGCAGTCGTCACTCAGAGTCCATGGGCCCAAAGCCCAACTGTGCTTGTAGTAGTGGTATCTCACCCCTCATTCCACCCGTACCAGCAGGGCGTAGAGGAGTGTGGCCCCCTTCTCCTTAGTGACCCATTCAAGTTCAGCTGGACTGAAGTGAGGGTCAGAAGGTTCTCCAAGGGCAGCAGAAGGGGGCCCAGGGGTGTATGAGCCAGGGCGCACGCACACCTGGAACGCCACCTGAGCCTGGTGCGTCCGCTGGTATTTGGGGTCCCGGAATCTGTAAGACAAGAAGCGGAAATAGGGGAGTGAGGGCTATGGCCCATCAGCTCTTCCCCTTTGCTAACTCTATTCCAACCACACAGGCCTTGCTGTTCCTAGGATATACTCCCCCACCTTATGGGAACTTAGCTCTGGCTGTTCTGCTTGAAATGTTCTTCCTCCCAAAGCCTGCTCATCTACATCCTTCACTTGCTTCCTTCAAGCCTTTGCTCATATCTTACCTTCTTATGATGCCTACCCTGACTACCTATTTAATATGCCTGCTCCAATGCACTTCTCCTTCACCCCAATCCCCCTTTTGTTTCCATAGTACCTACTCTTTTCTTTTTGAGACAGTCTTGCTCTGTTGCACAGGCTAGAGTGTTGTGGCATTGGCCTAGCTCACAGCAACCTCAAACTCCTGGGCTCAGGCGATCCTCCTGCCTCAGCCTCCCAGGTAGCTGGGACTACAGGCCCACATGCCTGGCTAATTTTTTCTATTTTTAGTAGAGACGGGGTCTTGCTCTTTGTTCAGGTCAGTCTTAAACTCCTGACCTCAAGTGATCCTGCCTCAGCCTCCCAGGGTGTTAGGATTACAGGTGTGAGCGACCACACTCAGCTATAATTGTCATGTGTAAACACCATAGAGAGAGAAGGTATAAGTTCCACAAAAGCAAGGTTCTTTCTTTTTACCCACCAAGGTAGCATATGAGTGGTATTTGTTCAATGAATGAGTGATGAAAGAGCTGAGGTGGAGACTGAGCAACTGGCAAGATAGGGTGAGAAGAGGGGGCGGCAAATCACAAAGACAACAATGGCTGGCCTTGAGGCCCCCTCTTGATCTGAGCCTCTAGAGATCTCTCCCCACCCCTCCCGTGTACTCACTGCACTTTGGAGGCCAGGGTCTCGGCCCCAGCATATTGAAGGGAGGGGGAGAGCAGCACAGGTGGGGGCTGCTCTTCCCGAGGAGGTGCACAGTTCTCACCCGGCTCCTCGAACCCTACCCCAGGCTCTCCCTTCAATGGCCGGCAGCTCAAGATGGAGGCAGTGCCTGGGAGGAGAACTGGGTCAGGACAGCCTTTTTATTCCTCCTAGTGGCCCCCAGGCCCAGCCTACCCTGCCTTTGCCCACTCCACAGTACCTGCTCCCAGCTCCCCTCGGTCTAGCACCCTCCGTACAGCTGCCACATTACTCCCATGATACGCCATGTGCCACTTCTTGGTTAGCGTCCCTGCCTCCAGGCGGGGATTCACCCTAGGAGGTGGACAGTCAGGGCGGATAGGACAGAGGTCCCTGGCTCCCCAAGGTCATGCCCTAGACAAGAAGTTCTATCACTTCTTCCATGCACCTTCTTGGGACCCCTCCCTGCACCCCCTGCTTTCACAAGGAAACAAAGATCAGCAGGGGAAATGCATGACCCTTGCTCATATGTACCTGAGGTTAAACCTGCACCAGCCAAAGGGCAAGGCATATTCCCGGGGAGGCTCCCCTCGGCGCCTGTGGGCCTCGTCTCCACGCAGCTTCCGGCAAGACTCACAGTAGCACAAGCTACGCTTCGGTGGAGGCATGAAATAATCCTCTATGGGAGAGTGAGTAGCAGGCTTGGTGCTATGGCTCCTGCCCTGAGTCTCCACCGCGCTGCTGCACTCCAGCCAGTCTCCAGGGCTCTGGGCATGGCCCTGACCTAGGCCTGGGAATGAGGAGGGTTGTGGGGGACTGGGACTCACCAGGAAGCAGCAGCAGTTCTTGGAAACGGGAGCAAAGGGCATGGTACTCGCAGCTCTTTAGAGGGCTAGCAGCAGGCGGTGGACCCCAGCACACACTCTCTTTGATACCTAAGGGAGCAGAGGGGTACGGGTCACACAAGCTAGGCTAGAAGTATGGGAGCAGGGGTGGGAGCAGGAGCCTGGTCCCTTTGGGCTGACACACCATCCACCATATCTGCTTTCTCCATGTCTCCTTGGGTTCCAGCACTCTTTCCACTGGCAGCCCCTGGTTCAGGGCTCACGATTGTCACCTACAGGAGAGAGGGGTGGTCAGCTGGAGCTTGGTCAGCTCCCAGGGCCTGCTGATCCCCTTAATGGATAGCCCTATCTCCCAGACACCCCCTCCTCCCCACCCTCATTGCCACTAACCTGCTCACACTGCCCATAGAGGTCCACGAGTGCATGGCAGGGCTGGGGCACATCTGGAACAGCCACCCCCTGGTCCACCCCATTGACGTGGAGATGCAGCCCCCAAGAGCTGTCCAGCCGCAGTCCCAGGATGGTGCCTTCAGGACAGGTGTCCAGATTTGGCCCAAACTTCTCACAGATCTAAGAGGAGAGACCTACTGTCTTCCAGAGGCCAGACTCCCACCACAGCAGCTATCCCACCCTTTACTCCGCTTTAGGTTGCGTCGCTGGGCTTTGCCTCCATACTTACTGCCTAGGCCCTACTCCCATTTCAATTATCTAGAACGCTCCCCTTTCTCTTGACTGTAACGTTCTCAATGGCAGGGACACAGGAGGCAGCTGCAAGCCTGAGGCCAACCAGGACATGGCATTCACATCCTGCCCTGCCCACTACTGTCCCCCTCTAGACCTGTGGCCCCACCTCCAGGGCTAGGGATCCCACTCCTCCCTTTTGGCCAGCCCCTCCCTACTCAAAGGCCTGGCCCTCTCCCTTCTCTCTGGCTCCCTACTCACCTTGAGACCATTGTGGAAGACCCCGTGGCCCCGCAGCAGCCAGGCTGCCCGTTTGAGGGCACAGGCAGAGGCAGGGAAGTTGAGCCTCTCAGGCGGGCAGGTGATGACTCCCAGGACAAGGGAAGATGTCCACTGTCGGTTCAGGAAGTCTATTCGCACCTAGGGGAGAAGAAATTACTCCACAATTATGGCCTCCTGGGAAGAGCCAAGCTCCTCACCCCAGCCAGGCAGGGAACGTGACATCTCCCAGATTGTGGCTTGAGATGCTGTCCTTTCTGATGCTTGGAAGAAATAAAAACTGCAAATTCAGTTGTTTCCTTCCCTTTCTGAGCCTTATCTTACTGTTGCCTCTGTAAGAATTCTGGTCCCTAGGGGCTTCCTTCCCCTGGCTAACTTTTACAGATATTTCAGTTTGCAACAGAAAGGCCCCCTCCTCTGGAAAGCCCCCCTGTTTCCACATACAGGATCAAGCATCTCCCTGGGACTCCTCCAGCTCCTCCCTACTGCTTCCCTCACCTGTCACCAGGTGGAGACTTCATGGTAACTGATTTACAACCCCCATTACAGGGTACAAATAAAAGCCCAGGAAGTTTATCCAAGTGGTTTGCTCCCTTTTTTCTCCACCTGAAAAAGCCTTTCTCCAAGAGGGTTGGCTCTGGGCCACCCTAGAGCGAGAGGAGCTAGGGCTAAGGAGGCAGAACCCACCTGGACCAGCAGCTGGGGCACCAGGGGCTGGCTGATGACAACAATGCCTTGATTGTAGCTGGCCACCCGCGTAGCTGTACGGTTCCCATTGGACAAGAGGATATTCTTCCCGTGGTTCTCCAGGAACTCAAGGGCTGTGGGCATAATACCCACCTGATTCTGGCCCTGCTGTGGAGAAAGAGGTTGAGCTGCATGGGTTGCCAATGCCAGGCCCACCCCACCCCACTGGGGTTTACAGAGCTTGTGCCTCCATTGGACAATTAAAGAACCCAAAACAGGTCTGGCACCCGGTGGCCCACCAACTGCCCATCCATGTGCACGGCAGGCTCTGCTGCAGCCTCTTACTCCCAGGCCATGCTCCTCGCCCTCGTCTTCCTCCTCGCCCTCACTGCCAGTGTCTGAGCTGGGGGAAGGAGGATGGGTGCCTTCTGGTTCCTCCAGCCTCGTGGAACTGACAATAGACACACTGCGTACTGGCCCGTAGAGATCCAACACAGCCCACACGTTCTGTGGGCACACAAGACCCAGGAAGTCAGGGATCAGCAAAAGACCTCAACGCCACTCCCAGAACCCAAGGAAGCGCTTAGGTCTACCTTGGCAATGCCAGTGGCTGCAGGCCCCATATCCTCTCCATCTACCAGGATGTGCATCGTGTCATCTGCCCCCCGACGAATGCCCACACGGCTCCCCACCTGAGACCAAGTGGGACAAGGACAGATGCTCAGCCCACCTCTTTCTACCACCTCCACTCCCAACCCCTCCCCTGTCCCTGGAGCCAATTATTTTACCCCCAGCCTCTCTAGGTTCCGGCCATAGTTCATCCTCTGGAGCTGCCCATCACGCCTCACTTCACTGTTGGACACCATCCAAGTGGTCTTAGTCCGGAGCTCTGGCAAGGAGGGAGGCAGCCCTGGGCCACTGCCTGCTCCAGGCCCCATCTCCCCTGGTGCTAGCGTAGTCAGCCCCAGCCGGAGGGAACCTGCCCACTTCTCATCCAGCTCCTCCACTTTCACCTGCGAGAGAGAAAGCAGTAGCTGGCCCTGTGGTGATGGGCCTAGCAACCCCCTCTGTCACATCTCGACAACCCACCTCAAAGACTTCCTCAGCCTTGAGCTCCTTGGTGCTGAAAACAAGGCCATGAGCATAGCCAGCCGCACGTACTGCCTTTGTGCCATCCTCCTCCAGGGTGACATTCTTGCCACAAGTACTGTGGAATCGGTGAGCCACGCCAGCCACTGTGGAAAGATGGTACCAAAGGAAGGGCTAGGACTGGAGCAGCAGACTTCAGACAGGACACAAAGCAAGGCTTTCAGATGAAACTGAAGTGGACACAAAGGCCCAATCTGCCATTACTCTTAAGGGCCTCCTGACATCTCTTTTCACCACAGCAAGATTCATTCCCAAACCTGGTATGCCCAGCTGGTGGTATGGCCTGGTATGGCCCCTTGGTGGCAGGGAAGTGTCCAGGCTCTGTGTACCAGGTATAACCTCCCCCACACCCCTGGTTGGCTGCTTGCCACCGTGGGCTGTTGCCTCCCTGTAGCCTGCAGCTACCCAGCCAGCCATCTTTGAACGGCTTCCCTGACCTGGAAACTGTACCCCTCTGCCCACATCAGACAAGCAGACCCCACCTTCCCTCCCTGATGTCACACCTGGGGAGTGCAGGGGGAATGACTTCTCAGTGGCAGTGTTGCTGGTCGCCAGGCTGTTGTCCATGGGGCCAGTGGCACTGGTGATGGACACTTGGACACACTGGCCATAGAGATCCACTACTGCATACACCTCTGGGTAGGAAAGGAAGGAGTCAGAAGGCTGGCAGCTTGGATGGCCTAGGCTGAGGGTGGCAGGTCGAAAGCCACAGAGTAGTCACCTTTACCCGGAGGCAAGCCTGAGCAGGCGGCACCTTGGTCCTGGCCATTGATGAAGTAGTGCAGATCGCCCTTGGCAGTTCGCATCATGCCAATTCGTGCACCTGTACCCAGAGCGTCCAGGTCACACCCATAGTTGTTGCGCATTGTGTTACCATCTTGCATGATGGCTGTGCCACTGGGGGGATGGGAGAAGAGGTGGATCAGCCTCCCACCTTCATCTTCACACTAGCCCCTGCCCAGTCGCTACCTGTAAGAACCTTCAGTGCCTTGGACTGGGGTCTTGATCTAGGTCTGAGGCCCAATCCTATCTCCTTTTTCCCTGGGATCCCCCCAAGGAAAAGCAGGAACTACCCTAAGAGGAAGGAGGACTGAGCCTATGCAGGGATGGTGTGGCTTTCCAGAATTGAAACGAGGCACCCACATCCCTTAGTCTGTCATCACCCATGGCCACCCCAAACCCAAACCTTGCTTCCCTGATCCCAGCCAGCTCCACCCAATCCTGCCCCAAAAGGTGGCCCCAAAAGTAGGTAGACCAACCTCAGCATCCACGTATCATAGTCAATGTCTGTCATAGTGTTGGGGAATTCCAGGTCTTCAGGCCGAATAGCGGTCACTCCTGGGAGGAGGCAGGGGTAAGTCAGAGCTAACCCCCTAGGCCACAGGCATCCCGTATCCCCCAACACACACACGGATGCCCCCTCACCAGCCTCAATGGAGCCTGACCAGCGGTCCACCATCTTCTGAATGACAATTTCAAACAGCTCTCCATCCCGCAGGGCCCTGCCAAGGAAAGTGATGATCAGGGAGGCTCTACTTGGGTGGCTGAGGCTAGGCAGTTGTAAGGTGGGGACATGAAAGTCCAGAGACTGACCGGTTGGAGATGACGATGGCGTCATTGAACTCGCTGCGGCAGTTGTGGCGAAGTGCAGTACGGCCTCCATTAGTGATGACTGCATTGCTGCCATGCAGCTGGTGGAAGCGCAGGTCGGAGCCCCCAGCCCCTGAAGAAGGGGAGCTTGGAGATACTTGGTTGTTCCCCTCTGGGAGCGGTTCAGGGACTGGAGGCACCTCTGTAAGAGAGACACCACCCATTAGGTCTCCAGGTGTTTCTAAGGCCTCCTAAGGCCACCCTAACCCCCCTGCCCCAGCCCAGCCCGGCCCTCACCCACGTCGTCCACAATGGTGGCCTGGGCTGCCTGGCCGTAGAGATCCACAACAGCATAGACACCCGGGGGCACATTCCAGGCAGCAGGGCCCTGCGTCATTCCATTGACAAAGAAGTGGAGAGTTCCGTCCTCCCGCCGCACCACACCTACCGTGTCCCCTGCCTTGGAAGAAGGGGGTGCTGAAGTGAGGAGTCAGGCAGAGTTCCTGCCTGGGTTGGTCCTCCATCAGCCCCGCCTCGCCTGCCTCCCCTACTGCTGTGAACAGGCGGTACAGCCACTCTCCCACCTTGAGGCGGTCCAGGTTGTGCCCATATTCATCTAGGATGGTTGTCCCATTGTGCATCACCCCATTCCCAGTCATCATCCAGGTCCCTAGGGGGATAAGGAGTGGCAGAGGCCATGAGGGGAAATGCAGGGCTCCTCTCCTTTATATATGACCCCCACATTATTCCCCCGAGCCCATAGCCCACCTTGCCTTTTCTTTGACCACCAGCTTTCTTCCCTGAACAGGATAAGAAAACTCTGCAATTCCCAAGCCAGCCACAGGCCCTACCCACGTGGCACTCCCCAGCCACTGAATGAGTCATCACAAGTGTGACAAGTGAAAAAGGGGCTGGAGAACAAGTGCCAGGGCTTCAGGGACAGTCCTCCCTAAAACCCTATCCTGGCCCTGCCCTTCTTGGGAACTCACCAGAGCGCAAGTTGGTCATGGTGGAAGGCAACTGGAGGTAGGCAGGGTTGTGGGTGGTGACACCAATCTCAATGGAGCCAGCCCATTTGTCCACCATCTTGTCAATGCGCACCTGGAACACCTCTCCGTCCCGCAGAGCTCTGCTGCTCAGAACCACACCGTGATTGAAGTCATCGGTGGCACTGAGGGCACAAAAAGTGGAGATTCAGATCCCTAATACTCTGAGTATGCCAAGGCTTAGCCCAGCAATGCCTACCAACACCCACTGCCCAACCCAACGAACTAAACCTCAAACTGCAGGAGGTGCCCAGCTTTTCTCTCCAGGGCTCCCCAGACCACCCTCTGCCTCCCGCTTCCCCGCCCTTCCCCCCCAATCCCATTAGAATTCCTTCTGCAGGCTTTTCCCCACCCCATGGGCCATACTGGGGCCTCAGGGCAGTGCGTCCCTCGTGGGTGATGGCTGCCTTCTGCCCACAGTTAGGGTGGAAGAGTAGGCGCTCAGGTTCTGCCTGGGCAGCAGGAGCAGCACGGCGGAGAGCGCCCTCTGGGGACAGCGCCCGCAGGATGGCATTGTTCCGGCGGAGACGGTCACTGTGGTTGTTGTTGTGGACGATGGTCACCTTCACTGCCATCCCGTACAAGTCCACCACGCCATACACCACTGGGGGTGTCAAAGGGGTAGCTACTCCTGTGGCAGTGGAAGGTGCAGGGGTTTCGGTGGGATGAGGAGAATGAGGGGGAAAGAATCAAACACAGGGAGACCAAGCACCAAAAAGGGGCAGGAGGATGAGGCAGAGACCCCTGTCCCCACCCCCACTGAAAGCCCTGGCCCAGCAGCCCTCTCTGAGCGTCCCCTTACCCTGATCAATGCCATTAATGAAGAAGTGCAGGGCAGAGTTGGACTTCCTCGTGAGGCCAATGTGGTCACCCTCCTACTTAAAACAGAAAGATAGCTCAGTTTGGAATCTATCCACAGCCAGGGTCCAGAGCAATTGTGGGGCCTTCCCACCACCTCATTCCACAAGGGAACAACTCTAAAAGGTGTTCATGTAAGTCTCAGACCACTCTGGAGGACAGATAGGACAGGTCTTGGATCCCTGTTTTCCAGGCATGACAATTTCTACGTTTCCTGAATGCTCAATGCAAGTCAGGCACTAAGTTAAACCATCTCACAAGCATCGATTTCTTAAGTCTAAGTCTATAAAATAGGTACTACTAGTAAGCTCATTTTAGAGATTAGGGGGAGAAAAAAGCAACCAAAGAAGGTAAGCATCTTGCCTCAGTTCACCACAAACAGCCAAACAGTAAGAGGTATCGAACCATCTGACTCTAAAATCTGAGTTCTTAA
Source organism: Cheirogaleus medius (assembly GCA_008086735.1). Classification (NCBI taxonomy): domain Eukaryota; kingdom Metazoa; phylum Chordata; class Mammalia; order Primates; family Cheirogaleidae; genus Cheirogaleus; species Cheirogaleus medius. The sequence continues at coordinate 3,161,707 of VBSM01001082.1, forward strand.
CTGTTGGGAAACCCTGCCTTCTCAGAAAAGATAAAGAGACTTGCTTGCTCTAGGTTACAGAGATGACCACCACTAGTGGTGCCCAGGCAAGGACACAGAGTACCTGTGGCTCCCCCGGGGAGTGGTCTAAGGCACTAAGCCTCATCCTCACCTGCAGCTCGTCCAGACTGAATTCACAGTACTCCCGGCGGGTGCCCTTGCCATTGGTCAGGATGCCACAGCCACTCATCATGATGGTGCCTGGGTGAAGGTGGACACCATGGTTAGGAACAGGCTTCCTTCCACTCAGCAATCCCAAGCCTGCATCCCTACCCCTACCCAGGGCTCGTACCTGACTGAAGGTTGGTCATGGTGGCCGGGTACTCCAAACTGTTGGGGTTATGGGTGGTGACACCAATCTCGATGGAGCCTGACCACTTATCTACGAGCTTGTCAATACGGATCTGGTGTTAAGTGGCAGCAGAAGGGAAGAGCAGGGAACATATTAATAAATGCAGAGGAGGGACTCTCAGCCCTTGGTTGTTCCCCAAGCCCACCCTTCCAGCATCTAGAGTTGAGCCCCATCTTTAGCTCCCAGGGGCGAGGCACCAGCTGGACCCCAGGATCTTGCACACCTCAAACATCTCATTGTCCCGAAGTGGGCGGTTGGTCATAACAACCCCATTGTTGAATTCATCCAGGGGCCGCCGGCGCTCAGCTGTCTTATTATTGTTGCTTAGTTTGATGAGGGTCCCACACTTCTCATGAAAGAGCAGGGCGTCATTGGAAGTGAGGATGAGTGAGGTGGCAGCACCACTAGAGGCCAGCCCATCCCCCGCCGGTGGAGAGCTCAGGTTCACATTCAGGAGCCCCCCATTGTAGGCAGACAGGATGGCATTGCTCACCACCTCAGACAGCTCCATGCTGGCAAAGTCTACAGCAGCAGGATGGAGTAAGGAAGCTGTGATGAGGCTCTATACCCTCAGACTTGGTGCCTCCCTTCCTACCCCTCTCCTGAGGTCCCTCCCTCATTTCCCACTCCCCTTCCCAGGACCTCCCAGAAGCCCTCACCATTATGCGACTCAAGGCTGTTAGGAAACGTCTCCGGCCGGGCCTGCGCTTGGGACACCATGAAGGCTGGGGACCAGGTGGGATGGGAGGGGAATAAGGGTTCAGCCCTTCCTTCAGGGCCCACAGCCAGGAGACCCCCATCCTCTTACCCCTGCTCTCCCCTTCAACAGACTCAGGAGTCTGAATGGCCCTGCTCACACCCAGCCTCTCTTGTCATTGCATTTCCCCCATTCCTTCAGCCATGCCCTCTGCCTCACCCTTCCACCACTGCCCTAGCTGTGTTTCTCACCTTCATCCCCAGAGGTCCCCTGTTCAGCCAAGCCAGAGTCTTCAGGGGGTGCCGAGGGCTCGAGGGGAAGTGTAGGGATGGGAGTAGGGGGGCTGAAGCCTGGCTCAGGTGGTAACACGGTGATCTGGGTGCACTTGCCATAAAGGTCCACGACGGCCCAGACACGAGCAGGCAGGCCTGTGGCAGCCACACCACAATCCCGCCCATTCACCCAGAGCCGCAGCTCCCCAGCAACTGTGCGCTCCACGCCCACACGGTCCCCTTCGCCAAGCTGGTCCAAGTCCTGACCATACTCCTCCAGCACAGAGCGTCCATCTTTCAGCACCGAACAGCCCGACACTACCCACGAGCCCCCCTTCAGCCCGGTGGCACTGCTTGGGAAGTCCAGCACACTAGGGTCCAGCGCTGTCACTCCAATCTCAATGGAGCCACTCCAGGAGTTGACCTGGGATGGGGTGGAGGACAGAGGCTCAGGATAGGCCACTTCACATTCCACAGGCCACTGTGTCTCACTTCTCAGACAGCTAACTGGCTTTCTATCCGTCTTGGGACACTAATCCAGAGTTCAGATCTGCAGTAATTTTCTGGACTCTGTCTCAGTAATTATTTGGGCATGTTTTCCCCTCACAGTTCTACTCAACACTCAGTGTTTTACTACACCACTCCTTTCCCGCCCAAGCAGGCTAAATTCCCTGGTTCCAGCCTCTTGCCTTCTCTAACTTCTCTGGTCTGTATGGCTCTCCAACCACCCAAATTCACAGGCTTCCTCTGCCCATACCTCTTGCTCCTGTATTCACACACTTCCGCAGGTCTAATTCTCTCCTAGGCTCAGGCTCCACCCAGATTCACGCTCCTCCCAAAATCTTTCTTTGAGAGCCTGGCTGCTTCACCGAATTACACACACCTCCCTCGCCCTAAGTATTTCTCTTCACTCGTCTTCCTGGCTCTACCTGTGAGTTTGTCCTTAAGTAGTTTGTTCTTTCCTTGGTATTCCTCTTCTCTTTCCATCACATTTCTGACATCTCTCCATCCTCCATCCCCAAGAAATTGTTCCATGTCTGTTCCCCAGCCATTCTAATGGGTGAGCCCCCATGTCCCTTCCCAGCTTCTGGGTCTTGAGTAAACTCAAGTTCTCCATGTCTCCTCAGACTGAATGTGTCTGCTTCATCCTCACTTCCCGCTCGTCACCTGGTACTTTACAGTCTGTCGGTTCCCTCTGGGTACCCGGTGATGTGCGTTACTCTGACTGGCCTACCCCGTCTCCCTCTTAGTCCCCTCCCACCACCCTCCACATCTCGGTTCCGCGGCCCCAGCTCTGCACCTTGCGGTCGATGCGAACGGTGAAGACGCGTCCATCGCGCAAGGGTTCCCGGCTCAACACCAGCCCGTGGTTAAACTCCTGGCCCGGCTGCTGCCGCCGCGCTGTACGCCCACAGGCCGACAGGCTCACCAAGCGCCCAGTGCGCGGGTGCAGCTCCCCGCCGCTGCCGAGACCCCCGCTGGACCCTGGTCCTGGGCCGCCCCCGCCGGGGCCCCCACCCCCGCCCGGCCCCGGCCCAGGGCCTCCCCCAGACCCCCCATTCCCACCCGACCCCGCCGCCATCGTCGCTGACACGCCGCGCGACAGCCGCGCTTGGCGGCACCGTGGCAACCGCGATGGACAGACACCCTGAGGGAATACGACCGAGGGCTGGGGCCAGATATGCTTTACGGCACTGCCGGGCAAAGAAGCTGCCCGGGCTAGGGAACTAAGGACTACCACGGTGGGAACAGAAGGACGACGGGGTCGGGGAGGCTTGCTTTACGGCACGGCGAAGTGACGGAGTGGCTCTAAGAGGGGTGAAGGCTTGGGTAGGGAGCTTTTGCGACAGTAGAAGGAAGAAACGCCTGCCGCAGGCATCTTCACGACGGAGAGGGGCTGGAACCCAAACACTTTCAGCTTTGCGACTGTGGCACCGACGACCCCGCCCTCGCCGGGGGAGGTGACACCTTGAAGTACTCGCTTTACGTCAAGACGAGGAGTGTCTTCCCTTTGCGAAATAGGCTCAAAGCGCTATGAGCCTGGTCTGGAGGACCCAGAGAAGAGAAGCGGTAGCTTTATAAGTGAAAAATCTCTGTTCTCCACACCACTGAGACCGGAAATGTCTTGCGACTGTGTCGCAATCCCTCCACTTTGTATCACACCTCTCCTGGGAGGCAGAGCGAGTGGATTGTCCAGGGGAGCAGGGAAAGCTGATACTTCAAGTCAAGCCCAGCCTGAACTCCAATTCAACCAAACCATTAGATTTTAAAGCCACAAATAAAGAGTACAAAGAAACCCCGACAAGCAATTTCAAGCATCGGTGCCGATGATCTCTAGAGATTCCCCTAGGGCTGTTAAAACCCCAGCCCAACTCTGCGAAGCTCGCGCTAAGTTGGAGGTCTGTGACATCACAATTAAGGCTTCTCGCCCTCTGGCCAGGCCCCCTGGCTATGATTGGTTGATTTGGATGAGGGCGGTGATGAAAGAAAAGGGCGGGAACAAATAGCAGAGACAAAGAAAGAAAGTCTTTGGGTAGGACAAAAAGAAAAGGGGTGGGGAGGCCTTCCAGCCTGAGGTCCCTATAGGGAGTCTTGATTCCGCCCACTACGGCTCCACGGAGCAGAGGGGCGGGGACCCTGGCCTGAGTCCTAGTGTCCCCGCCCACCGCGGTGGGGGTGGGGCCTCGGGGTGGAGCTAGGTGGAACCAGGAGGCTGGGCCGGGTAGCTGAGAGTGGCCCCCTGGTGGGGCCATGGAGAAGCCAGAGGCTCTAGGGGCTGCTAGCCGCCTCAACCAGGAAGCCCCTGGAGAGGCAACCAGAGGAGTGCCCGGAAGGATCAGAGGAGTAGAAGCAGGCGCCGGGCAGCCCTCTGGAACAGTCTTGTTTCACGATTCTGGGGTCCCCCTGCACTCTGGGAGCATGATAGTTCGAAGTTCTGGTTCAAGCCGGCCCTCCGGGGGAGGGCCCAGTCAGCACCCTGGGGATGTTACGGGCCACAGCCTTGGGTCCAGCACATACCATAGTGGATTCAACCCCCTCAACCCTGGAATCAGTGTATTTGAGGCTTACAGCACCGGCTCTGGGGGGTCTGGGGTGAACAGCTCGGGGTGCAATCTGCAGTCTGGTTCAACTTGCTTGCACCCCCACACCTCCCAGGAGGACTGGCCTCGGAGCATCCTAAAAAAGAACAGCTCCATCTCAATGCAGAAATCCCCCACTGCGGAGAAGGAACCCAGCTCTGCTAGCAGGTGGCTCAAAGGCGGGAGGGAGGTGTTCAGGACCCTGGCGGGTCAGAGCCAGAAGGGAAGGAGAGGAGTCCTGAGAACTAGAAGTTAGAGTAAATGAGTCCAATCGCTGCTCTCCCAAAGGTTCCAGGCCTTTGGGAGAGTAGCAGGTGCCCCATAAATCCTGGCTACATAGTACCATGATTATCACTGGGTCTGACTCCATCCCCAGCCTCTACAAGGGGGTGTAAGAAAAGTTTTTTGGATGACTTGAAGAATGAGAGAGGGCTGTGAGGAAGGGGTTACTAGAAGTTCTTCTCCCCCTTTTCTGTGTCATCCTCCCATGCTAGGAGAAAGTCTCAGCACTGGGATGAGATGAATATCCTGGCCACACACCACCCTCCTGACAAGGACTACGGATTTATGAAGGTGGACGAGCCCCGCACTCCCTACCACAGGTGGAGCCCTCAGCCCTAACCTTCAGCCTGGACTCTTCCTTTTTTTTT